>CACRXK020011130.1:0-16739 GCA_902702795.2 Paramuricea clavata | reverse complement strand
TTTTTATTTGTATCGGTTCATCTTTTAGTTGTACCGGTTTATGACATCGATGTATTTGCACATAACGTCAATGTATAGCACATAACATCAATTTATAGCGCGTAAACTCGATTGATACATTTCAGACATTTTGTCCGCTAAAAAACTTCATATTTATATTTATTCATTTAATTCGCGTCATGTGACCCATTTTCTTTTTGTTTTGTATGTCAGTGCTTACAGTACATTAGGCCGTGGGATGAGCATCCAAAAGATGCAATTCCGTTGCACCCCTCGTGGAACTATGTAATTTTCACATGAATAAATAGATAAAAACTTACTTTATCAGAATCCGTTGCTCCCCAAGTGAAACAGGTGCACAATTGGGAGAAAAATCCCTCCAATGGCGCTTTGAAATATTCGAACCGCCATTATTTTGGTAGCAAATACGCATGCGCAACTCAGCCAAACTCGCACTGCGCACGCGCAGACTATAAAAATAGATTCTCACTGGGGGGTTCCCCGATTTCCTCCGCAAAAACAACAAAATAAAACACGGAATACTGATCAAACCTTGTGATATAAATACACCCACATTAAATATTGTTAAAAATACGCTGTATATTTTGCTTGCTCATATGCTAAATCACTTCAATTCATTGGCTATTGTTTCAAAATACCGTTTTAACGTTTAGTTCTACTTTATATTAACATCCTAATTCAA
This sequence comes from Paramuricea clavata, assembly GCA_902702795.2. NCBI lineage: Eukaryota > Metazoa > Cnidaria > Anthozoa > Malacalcyonacea > Plexauridae > Paramuricea > Paramuricea clavata. The sequence goes on along the minus strand of CACRXK020011130.1, from coordinate 16,036 downwards.
TACAAATTTGTGTGAGGTAAAAAACCCACCTGTATCAAACAGGACGGAGAATAAAAAATATATACATACAACTCACACGATCAATGAACAAATGAAATATTTCGCTAAACTTAAAGCCTTGGCCAAACGTAAGAAACAATGTCGCGGAAATATTCGTGATTTTTAATTGGCTTTTATTGCAGACGCAAAATTTGCTTCACAGAAAGCAAATTATTTACTACCAAATTCAGATTTCCGAAGCATTTTGGAAAGACAAATAATATGACAACAGTGTTTCCCAGTTCGTCCCGGGCTTTAAGGGATATTTATATAAACTCGAAATTCATCATAAAAAAAGATAAATTGGGAGGAAATATAAAATTCATTAACATTTACAAAACATTATAGCTATCTATAATTGAAAGAAATGTTTTCATCTTTGAACCCAGATTTTCATCAGAGCAATAAAATCCCACTTATTGGATCCTGACCAAGGGCTTACACGCTCAAAACGAGATTGCATGTATTCTGCAATAAGCTGTCCTGGCTTTTGTCTGGTAAAGTTCTACTTCTCCTATTTGAACTATTACGTGTATTATATTTATATTGTGACATATATAAGTTGGTATTTAGCCACTATCTAAAATTATAACAAGGAACGATTCAGCCTGGTTTTTCGTGTCCATACTAGTTGACTTTTTCTTATAGATTTGCTGCTGTGAGTTTCAGCTCCTCCACCAGGGTGCGTTTTAGCTTCTCAGACATGACCATACTGTTAACCCTGCCCATGAGAGGGATATATGTGTTGATAATATAAATACTGTGGATCCGGCGAATGAGAATATCAAATAAGTAAATAAATACTGATCTACTCCACCGATAATACCTACATGCATTACCATCATTGTTCACCTCAAATCATTAATAATTCATGAGCAAATTAGCCAACCATATTGCTTTATTTTGCTCACATGATAATACTAGATACTTTATGAAGTATATTGATCCTGTAGTGCCCTTGGACTGGATTAAAATTAATTCAGTCCTTGGACTGGATCAAAATTAATTAAGTAGTGATTTATTCGTACATGAGATGTCATTTCAAATCCTCCAATTCGGACTGGACTAGATTTCAAGTCTTCTCATTTTAATCCAGTCCTCTGATTCTCCTCGGACGTGATCAAATTGTGTGGACTTGAAATCTAGTCCAGTCCTCATAGTTGGATTTGAAATATTATCCATTGTCAAATCAGATGCCAATGGTGGCCAAGGAAGATTTAGTTTTGGTATTTCTTGCACCTTTTGGTGAAGAATCAAGCATTGTATAGAATTTGTAACTCCTTGACTTTAGAATTTCCCTCGGTTTCTGTGTTGGAATTCACATCATCATTATCAGTGGTACAGCTCTCTTCATCAAAGTCCTCATCATTGTTTTCAGACTTAGGGCCTGTTTATATGGAAGCTGGGCTGGCCTGTTAAGCAAGACAGCCCGGTAAGCAAGATCTCGCTGTGTAGTTATTTTTATAGTAAAAATTATCATGGGTTTATATGGACAAGCGGGCTGGCCCGGTTGCCGAGATCTCGTTTGAAAGAGGCTACTCAGGCTAGATCTTGCTTACCGGGATGGAAATTTCTCCATATAAACATTTACAAGCAGGCTATACCAGTTGCTGGGATGAAAGTTCAAAAATACCGCCGCAAGCTATTTTTAACAACTGTCAAAACAATACAATGTAACAAAATTGTCCCGGTAAGCGGGATGAAAGTTTATCATATAAACACAAGAGAAATTCATCCCGCTTACCGGGCTGCCTCGCTAAGCGGGCCAGCCTGGCTTCCACATAAACAGGCCTTTAATTGACATATGTTCCTCAACCAATTCAGAAGAATCCAAATTTTCCACATATACAATCTCACTAACATTTCTCATTTTCGGTACACAGAACACAAGTTGGGGATAACTTTTCATCAGTCGTTGCTTGAGTTTAAAAGCTCTAAATCTAGATGCATCCACATTCTCAGTGTCCTTAGCAATGATAACAAATTTCTCCAGCAAATCTTTCATACACTTTATTTGCTTATTTCCGATGACCTCCATCTCAATTACTTTCTTACAGAATACATCATAAAACTTCTCGTACACTGATACTCTCGTTGCTTTTTCGTCTCTCTGGCGAAAAATATTGTATAATTGCAGTAGCAAACTTTGTGATGGCGGATTTCCAGAGATACACAGTCTTTCCCCTGGATTTGCATGAGTATCTGTTGCATCGTTCTTTCTCTCAGCAGCTGTACGTAGAAGACCAGCATCAATTGTTTCTGCCAACATGAATGGGGTTCTTCTGCTCTTCTTAGTTACCTGGTGTGAAACAAAATAAATTATTAAACTAAATATCTGCTAATAACAAGGTTGGATGTTTGTAGCATAGAAACTACTTTACCCTATATAAACTAAATTGATCACAATTCAATATATTTTAAAACCAAACCTGAGAATGTTGTGCACATTGCGCTAGTATTATACCTATCAAATACCATACCTTGTCTAGTGAGAACCATGAGGCGTCTCTTCCACAAATATTACATATCCCTGGGAGTACATGCGAGTTTCTTTTAGGCAGGGCCTTTATATTTATAGCTTCTGCGACTGATTGACGTGTATTAATTTTTCGCCTTGGTTCTATTGCCTCCACTTCCACGTGTGATTCTTCGGTAGAAGTTATAGTTTTAGAGCTAGTTCCTTCTCCTTTTTCTTCTTTTCTCTGTTATCTACGGATCTTCGGTTCATCACAAAATCTCGTCCAGCATTTCATATGATGGTTCCATTCTAAGTTAATGGTGTCAGAGTTCTTCTCGATGTATGAATTGACAGATCCGTCATCGATGTTCTCGTACGATTTCTTAGCTATTTCAGCTTGTTGACATTTAAGTTTGGCCCATTTTGACCTACACTCAAGAAATTTCTTAAGCCTTTGGCGTGTAACTTTGCAAAGTTGCTCCGTAACGCTCAAAATGCATAAAACATGAGGATATTCGAGTTTTATAAATATCTTCAGCCATGTTTATTTGCATAACTGAGCGTGTTTCCACTTCGAAGCATGTGCGTTGGTTGTGCGCGTGCGCAGTGCGAGTTTGGCTGAGTTGCGCATGCGTATTTGCTATCAAAACAATGGCGGTTCGAATATTTCGAAGCGCGAAAATATCAAACTTTGGAGGGATTTTTCTCCCAATTGTGCACCTGTTTCGCTTGGGGAGCAACGGATTCTGATAAAGTAAGTTTTTATCTATTTATTCATGTCAAAATTACGTAGTTCCACGAGGGGTGCAACGGAATGCGTTTTCTAAGCATCTTTTGGATGCTCATCCCACGGGCTACATACATATAGTTGTTTTCCTTCGAAATTTTTCGGTTTTGTTTTGCATCAGTTTGTTCAGTACTACTAAAAAGGATGCCTAAATTAACTAAGGTAACCTTATTTATACTGGATATACCTCGTATACTTGGTCATGAAAGCTAACAAATATCATTTTACGAGCGAAAATAAGCCACGGCTTAAGTAGCAAACATGTCGTATAAATGGTCAATTTGTTCGCAGGCCGCGGCTAAAATAAACCCCAGGGCTGAAAGCTATAGATCTAAATTAGCACCGGCTTATTGCGAATTATTTAAAACGCGACTTATGTATAGGCCGCGTCTTAGTTTCATCCGCATAAATAGCCCAAATGGTGCGACGTATTGCACAGTTTCTGGCAAGTTATATGCGCAATTCCGCTGTTCACCGAATAGTTGCCTGAGGAATAAACATCAAAACATGCTTGCTCAATTTATATTTTATTTCTTTTAATAGATCTGTACGTTTACAAAACCGTAACACAGAAATCCCAGGTAAGGTTTTGCAATAAATAAAAGTTTTGTCAAAATGCACACACCTCATACGACTGTTTGTAGCTTACTTTAATTGTAGTTTAAGTGGTAGTCTTAGAAATACTAGCTATAGAAACTCTACACACGGACTTGCAGAGCATTTGCACTATACGAAACTATGTTTTAACAGAGGGCATGCGTGTAGCCTGAAAACAGACCTACGTTTCGCCCGCCCTAAAATTCGCGGGTCGACGAAGGGCTAAACGTAAGTCTGATGAAAATGTTGTCAAAAGCGCCTTCTCCTACTTTGCATTTTGCAATAATTAACGATGATGATTGATACATTTACACGCCCTCTCATCTCCCGCACGCACTAAACGCCTGCTACGCAGGCTACATTTACATGTAACACCTAAAAATACAATCAAAGTTGTCGATTTCACTTTATTGAAACTTTGTAAACAAAGTAAGAGTCCATAAGTACAGATATTTGAATAAATATTTAAGGTAGTTACAGCTAGTAATAATACAACATTTTCAACACATTCTATAAATGCGATAAAATCTGCCTACGCAAATTTGGCAATGGCCATGTCCTATTGTTGAATTGCATCCCAACTCTTACAATTTATACACTTTGAAATCGCCATACAATGGAAAATCAAAATAAAATATTTTGTACGTGCTATGTTATCAAAATGTAAATCATGAATGCGCACATATTTGATCTGTTTTATTATGACAATGATTAACCACAAAACTTAGATCGTGTAAAAATTATCCCCGAGCCGACGCGCGAAGCGCCGTGCGAAGGTACCAATCCCCCCCCGGCTATTTGCACCCAGTAAACGAAAGCATTAGCCAAGTCTAAAGTTCGTCAATGAGCGCGGGCGTGGGTTACCGTGAGTGGTTCGCTGGGTGGTCATCCTCACTGATCTCAAAATTATGGCGGACTGTCATGAACAGCGGACACTGATTGGTTCAATTTAAATTTGCATTATAACGACTGCATGACGACAGTCACGACAGCGAAATAGCAAACAGTTCTTGATTTGATGATTGATAAATTTCTTGCAAATATATTTCATTTTTGCTCCCATTTTTGCAAGATTTTCTAAATTTCAAAAGCTTTCTCAGAAAGAAAGGGCGAAAGAATCGGCTAAAAGAAGGGAGCCGACGTTAACGAAGGTAAGTTGCTTTAAAAATGCTTTAAAACCCGACCACTTTTGGCCTTTGACGTATATGAAACAACTATTAAAACAACACAGCATATAATTTCAGTGTATTATTAATAATGATTTCCTTTTTTATTATATTGAATTTTTTAAATAAAAAAGAAAGCAAAGTTATTTGCATGCGAGAATTTGAAATCATTTTATTGAAAACTCAAAGTTTATCGATAAAGTCATTTAATTATTAAAGGCAGTTTAGTTTTATAAAATTTAAAACGTTTTGCGAAGCGTTTGCGGTTGAATTTTACCTTAAATTGGAGCTTATATTACGTATAATAACATACCTAACATATATATGTTGCGAAATTGATAATTTTGTAATTAAAAGTGATATTTTTAGGCGATTAGATACTTCATGTTCGGAAAATACAATGATTTTGTCAGCAAAGCGAGGGTTTCTGCATGCATGTATTTTCTAGTTGTATTGTATATTACAACGGAAAGACACAACGGTGAAGTATTTGACACGTACTGCTCTACTCCCCTCCAGTTTTAATTTTAGACTGTAGATATTGTACTGATAGACTAGTTGTCGTTCGACATCACAAAATATTTAGAATATTACACTGTATGCAAATTATGTGCGTTGATTTATCGTTGAAATAGATTCTGATCTTTTCAAATCTTTTCATGTTAGCGACCAACCAATCACATCCCATTTCCCTGTGAATTAGCCAATCAGCTATTCCGACCACGTGCCAGGCGGTCGGATTCCACAGCGTTTTGACAACATTTTCATCAGACCTACGTTTCGCCCTTCGTCGACCCGCGAATTTTATGGCGAGCGAAACGTATAGGTCTGTTTTCAGGCTAGCATGCATGCAATTACATTTTTCGCAGCTGCTCTCCGCCGCGTCTAAAATTGTATATAAATTTTCGCTCGGAATTTCCATCCAAAACAAAAACCCACCAACATTCGTGATATTATCATGTGTCACAACGTGATATTATCCCATGTGCTTGCACTGGTATCACATAGTATGTTTCCTAATTTACCCAGGATTCTTCAAGGCTTAATAATTTTTTTATATTACCTTTTTTCAGTTCTTAACAATATATATATATATATACAGGGTGTATCAAAATAAACGCAATTCATCTTTTGCGCTTAATAACTTTCGAAATACCATTTCTAGTTAAACGCTTTTAGGCTTACTTCAAAGCCTGTTCTTTTCTCTTTCAAACAAACTATTATCCTTGTCTCCAATGCTAGTAATAATTGCACAGGAAAAGATTTAGTAAAACTTATCATTTTTAGTTGCTGTTTAATTATGCAAGTTTACTATGTTATTGTTTAGTCGGTTTAAATGTTAGAATTTTCTTCTTTAAATTTTAATGTTGTCGTCACTACATCTGGAAAACCACGTAAGAACAAATTTAAAGTATTTTAAAAGAGACAAGGTTGTTTAAAAATCCTAAACGAATGCTAAAAATCGTCAAAACATTCTGGTGTCTGAGCCAGAGTGTCATCGAATTGCGAATGATGTAATGTAAACGGAAATTATAGCAAGTTGATGTCAGTCAGCTTAGATGGTCCAAGCCAAAATTATATCGCATTTGAAGTTTCAAACTGAGTTAAAAATAGTGGAAGAAAAGCCGTAATTATACTTTTGTTACAATCCATTTAATAAAATGCAATATTTTTTTGTTTTAATGAAAAAATCAGTTATTTTCATGAGAACGATTTGTTATTCCATCTCAATTTTTTTAGTCTCCAATCGCAATAACGTAAAGTATTATTACCCGCGAACCAATGAGTCAAATTTAAGAAACAACCCACTGTTAGAAAGCTGAATGGCTACGCTTTAAAATGAATGTAAACTTTAACGTTTTCGTCTATTATTTGCTTAGCAATTTACATTTCAGTCGAGGATTGCGCTTTTTTGATACACCCTGTATATATATATATATATATATATATATATATATATATATATATATATATATATATATATATATATATATATATATATATATTTTCTTCACCAATTAGTAATAGATCAAAATGCTTCATTCGTGGTTGAAGAATTAGCAGAATCTACTAATCCAACAAGCAACAATTCCCAACCAACGCCAGAGCAATCACAACTGTATGAGATACCTAAATGGGAACACGAGTACGACTATGTATACGCTAACGATCGCACATTTGACTTACAACTTCGAAGACGAAGTTCTAAGTACGATCTCCCACAGAGCCCTACATACGAATATCCCGAGAAGCCCCAAACCCATCAATACGAGTATCCTTCACTTGATAAGCCGATATTAAAGAAGGCGACACAACAGGAAGACGATACAACGGGAATATATACAGATACTGGCGTAATGGACAGCGGGTATTCTCCACTTGTAAGGTCGCCAGTAAACAACAACGAAAGTGACGATAGCGGTTACACACACCTGCAATACAGTGTCCAAAGAGGAAAAGAAGAGGCGGGTGCAACTGAGAGAGCGGTTAAACCAGATGGATTACTTAATGCAATGGACGACAAGTATACTCCACTAGTAAAGCCGTCATTAAAAAATGGATGTGAAAATAGCGGTTATGCTCATCTGATCAATGGTCAAAAAACAAGTGACGAAGGAGGTGCAAGAGGGGGGAAGGATGAAGCAGACGAATTGTTGTATGTTGTTGTAATGGACGGCGAGAATACTTCTAATTCTTTAATGGCGACCTTAAAGAATGCTAGTGAAGCTCCAGATCACGCATCCACCTCTGATCACAAAATGAAGTAGCTAATCCAACGCGAAACACAGATGTTTCTTAAACTAATCTTATAGACTGCACCATGAATGCCACTCATTTGGTGAGGAAAATGAGTTTCTTTGCAATCCGGGTTTTGTTTGTGTTTTTACTCGTGAATTTGTAATTGGGATTAAAAGAAAACACAAAGAAAAATCATAAGCGTGTCGTATCTGTATATATGTGATACAGATTCCTGTTGATTTACGTAAACTTTAACTTTGATTTTCTCGGCTTAGACAACGTTAATTTTTAAAATTACTTCGCCAATGAACTCATACGATGAGTCGTTTTTTAAGCCATTTTTCGGCGAGAGTTTGTATATCCGATACAACACGGCCGCTCATGTTGTAAATAGTACTCACAAACGTGGCCTTGGTTCAAAAGTGTTTGGCTAATTGAAATGACGTTGTTTACGGCAAATAAACTATATATTGACGTTTTTTCTTGTTTTCACTTAAATTCGAAATGTTATAACAGTTGTTGTGCTGTATACAATAGTGCTAATGACAGACCACTATGGCGTTAGAGTTCGTCATACCGAATATGGTATATAGAGGTATCTTTTTTGAGACCTCTAGGCTTATTATATTATTTTTTATGTAAATTTATGTAAATATATATGGGCGAAACCAATAAATAAAAACATCTCTCTGGCATGAATATCCACCTTTGTCAAACCCAAACCTATACCTATAAGTCATTAAGATTCCCAATGCAGACGTCCGCTCGTTACGAAGAGCAACCGCATTTTGAGTTAATTTTACCCATTGGACGTTGTGATCCGACTTACAGACCGCCTGTTTGGAAGGTGGTTTACGAACCATCAATTACTAGGGAGATGCTAAGCATGATAGGACGAGCCTGAGCATTGAGAGCAATGATAGCCAGCAACTATCATGAAACAATAAAATAATTACTAATGTCAACCTTTCTTGTTTCCGCACTTTAATTAATTAACCTATCATTGGCATTGCAATGTAGTGTCGAAAATTCAAAGGCAAAACTCGCAGTATTATAAATGTTGGGAATTGTAGTATATCTAGCCGTGTATTATATTTGATATTTTGTTCAAAGGCAAAACTCGTAGTATAGAGTGTTTGCATGTGACGTCATAAAAATTCCAAAAGCTCAAGCGTTTAACATATATAGTTGCCCATTTTATATATTTTGTATATCTTTACTACAAGTATTCCTGGCAAATTTTAAGTCGATACAGTAATTCATTCACAAGTTAAAGGGGCTTGGATAATTTGTATTGCTGACGTCAGCATTATTTTGAAAGGCCGTTATAAGCTATGCGGTTTTCCAAACCTAAATTGAAATAGTTCGATGGGCTTTCAAAAGCTTTATATAATTAATATCAAACATATATAATTGTGAACCTGTGTGATAAAATATAACTTTTCTTGAGCATTTACTACACGGCCGCCATGTTGGTGGTCCAATATTACGCAATCTTAGACCACCAACATGGCGGCCGTGTAGTAAATGCTTAAGAAAAGATATATTTTATCACACAAGTCCTCAATTGTGTTTGATATTAATTATATAAAGCTTTTGAAAGCCCACCGAACTATATCAACTTAGGTTTGGAAAACCGCGTAGCTTATAACGGCCTTTCAAAATAATGCTGACGTCAGCAATATAAATAATTCAAGCCCCTTTAACTCGCGAATGAATGACTGCATCGACTTGAAATTTGCCAGGAATACTTGTAGTAAGGATATAAAAAATATATAAAATGGGCAACTATATATGTTAAACGCTTAAGCTTTTAGAATTCTTATGACGTTACATGCAAACACTCTATTAATTAATGTTGGGAATTGTATTTCTATCCATGTACAGTATAAGGCCTGTTCTAAATGTCGCATTTTACTTGTATCGAATGCATTCAAAACAATATATTGATAATCAGCTGAAATGCCTCATTATCCATTGTTTTGAATCCAATGCGTTTAGAACAGGCTTTATATTTGATATTTTGTTAAGACATTAAACACGTTATTGAACTAATCACAATCTTTTCCATCTTTCATGCATGAAATATAAAATAATATAGAAATGGTTGATTGCATGGTTTTTGGCAAGCGCGCTAAAAATAGCAGATGCATACTACATGCACTGCATGTAAACAAAACATTTAATACGTACAGAGCCAGATTGCAAAAACTTGCAAATAAGGCCTTTTTTCATAGTCTTAGAGAAAAATAACAGAATTACAGAATTTACAGAATATTCAGCCCAAATCAAATCGAAATCTGGCTTTGCATCAGACTTTGATCCGCAACTCACTCAGAAATGTAGTAAAAGTAATTAAAAATGCGATGGGCCTATAAAATCCTTAATAATACTGAATGTAAACAAAACATTTACATACTGTACAGAGCCTGATTGCAAAAACTTGCAAATGATGTCTTTTTTCACAGTCTCAGAGAAGAATAACAGAATTACAGAATATTCAGCCCAAGTCAAATCGAAATCTGGCTTTGCATCAGAATTTGATCCGCAACTCACTCAGAAATCGAGTAAAGTAAAATTGCGATGAAATATACTGCATGTATTATTAAAACAAAACATTTAATGTATCATACAGAGGGCCGGATTGCAAAAACTTGCAAATAAAGTCTTTTTTTAGAGAAGAATAACAGAATTACAGAATATTCTACGGTGGCCCAGATGCGACAGCACAAAAACAGTTTCTGTATTTTTTGATTTTTTGATTTTTTGATTTTTGTATTTTTGTATTTTTTGATTTTTTGATTTTTTGATTTTTTGATTTTTGTATTTTTTGATTTTTTGATTTTTTGATTTTTTGATTTTTGTATTTTTTGATTTTTTGATTTTTTGATTTTTTGATTTTTGTATTTTTTGATTTTTTGATTTTTTGATTTTTGTATTTTTTGATTTTTTGATTTTTTGATTTTTTTATTTTTTGAAATACATTTGGATTTTTTGAATGTTTAAAGACCTTGTCAAGTTCGTTCTGCACATCAGTTCTGTTCATAACAAAGGGTGACCCACAGAAATAAATATTGCCCAAATTTTGCATTTTTCGAACTGTTTTGAATTGAAACGTACTCTAGCTAGTTTATATTCATTTACAATAGCGAACCAGAAAACTGTTAGATATTTAGTTAATAGTATGTCTTATTTTACAAATATATAGCAGTCCAAAATATAAACAAAGCGTCGAAGGATTTATTTACATTACGCGGACTTGACATGCGGCAGGTACAAAACGCAGGTTGCAGGTTGCAGGTTGGAATTTTGCAGGTTGGGAATTTTGCAGGTTGGAATTTTGCAGGTTGGGGATTTTGCAGGTTAGAATTTTGCAGGTTGACAGGAATTTTGCAGGTTGATGATGCAAACTGAAAATTATGCTACTATAAAGTATTCTAGTATAATTTTATTGTGTACTTATTGCAGTCTGACTCCTTGTCGCCGTTTTTGATATCAGCCTATCCTGCTACCATGTTTCTAGCCTCTGCTCATCACCCTTGTGAAAACATTCAAAATGACCAGATTGGCTTGGATCTTCAGGGGGACGAATGTTTCGATTGTTGCGAGGAGCCTACATGACGTGGTGGCAGTTCAGAAAATGCCTGAATGAGGTGTCTCTCCTCTGCACCCACTTATGAGAAGTCCACTCAAGCCCCCAATTACCGTATCATTACTCGAGAGTAACGTTAGTTAACTTTTAACAACATTCTAGTATAAACGCCGCCACGTCATGTAGGCACCTCGCAACAATCAAAACATTCGTCTCCCTGTAGGTCCAAGCCAATCTGGTCATTTTGAATGTTATTACAGGGGTGATGGCCACTAGCCTTAGAGCAGAGGCTAGGAACATGGCAGCAGGGTAGGCTGATATCAAAAGCGCCGACAAGGAGTCAGACAGCAATAAATGCACAACTAAGTTATACTAGAATACTAAAAAAGTGGTGTAATTTTAAGTTTGCACTATCAACCTGCAAAGTTCCTGGCAACCTGCAAAATTCCAACCTGCAAAATCCCCAACCTTTTATGCTAAAAGAGAAATAGCATTCCAGAGTAAATTGTATTCAAATATATATTTTTAAATTTAGGGCGTGTTGTAGCTCTATATTTCGCCGTCCTGGTGTAGTTTACTCGAAGTCCTCGCCTGTTTGTGAAAAGAAGTACATTAAAGATCAAGCATAACATCCAAAGCTAAAGACATTAAGGTATGTTCTGTTTCTATCAATTTGATGTGAAATGTTGATATTTTAGCAAGTTAGTCAAATTTGACTATAGCAAGTCGGTCGCTTAAGGCCATGTTACACTGTGCAATTTTTCTTGCAACTTGCAATGCAATTCTACTCTTGAGAGATGTAAAATTGCCAAATACGAGTTTTCATTACTGATGTTTTCTCAACATATCGAAAATTCTTCACAGATTTCGGTAATTAACATCTCTCAAGAGTAGAATTGCATTGCAAGTTGCAAGAAAAATTGCACTGTGTAACCCGTGGCGTAACATGGCTGGCCTTCTGGGATGTTATGTTACATTTATTTAATTAAATTAAACATTGCAAATTTTTTTGGGACACCCGGGATTAGGGTTTGGTGATATTTTGATTTATCGCGATATTTTCATTTGCGATTATCATGTCGAAGGTAGAAAATTGAGCGACGATATATCGAAATTATCGTCATGCTCGATGATGATTATATTGCTTCGCATGTGTATATAGGTTTTATAAAATCCTAAAAAATTCTTTCAATTCTTAGAAAATATAGTTTTTAAAAGAATTAAAATTATTTCCTGACTGTAATACGAATTTAAGGTGGCTCTCTAGGGTTTTTTAATTTACTACACTATAGTATTCAGGAGACTCCTGTTTCTTTACTTTACATGATATGAAGACGAAATTTATTGGACACATTGACAATATTCTCCTGAACATTGCAAATTGCTACTTCTCACACACTGCTGAGAGCTGCTGCAGTGTCAGCCGCAAGCTGGACATTTATTAATTTAAACTACCATACATTACAATTGCTCGCTTAATAATTACTCTAACAGGTACATATATATCCAATCCAACGCCGTTCTGTACTAATAAACATAAAAGGGCTGGGTGGGTGGGATACTGTCAAGCCATGCTGAGCAACAACAAAAATATGCTCATATAACCTGCACCACCTTGTAACACCCTGATTTCATCAGGCCCCCAGCAGTGTGTGAGAAAACATTTTCCGCTTCTTTCGTGCCTCAGCCAGCGGAAAATAACACTTTTGTGTTTATAAATAATTGGCATGGCAACAGCATGCTTAGAATAAAGTTCAAAATATGTCTTTTTCAGGTCATTTTAAAATTTCCTTCGGTGAAATTTTTTAAAACTTTGCATAAAAGATAATACTTGTATAATGATTTTTTCCCCTCAATTTAAAAAAATTAAATCGATACGTTTCTTAGAAAACTTAAAAAACGTCAATTTCCCTTCGATTTAATTTTAAGAAAAAAGGATATTGCACTTGTTGTGCTGATATTAAAAAATGTGCAAAGTTTTAAAAAAATTTACCGAAGGAAAACAGAGGAAATTTGGGTTTAATTTCGGCAATTTTTACTAGATTTTTACGCGAACAATTTACCCCAATTGACGTGTACATGCATTCTGCATAAAACAACAAGGCATACATAACTTTTTTGAAATCACAAAATATAAATTAATATGTTTGATATACTGTTTATAACTGTGTCGGTTAATGGTCAACTAAGCGTGGATTATACATGTAAAAATGGCAAAGATATTTAGGTAATTACTGGTTATGACCTCTTGGTATTTGAAAAATGTTTGTCAAAATTCGTCCTGTGCGAGTTTATAGTACTATTGTCGGATGTTTTCGCAAAATGCCCGTTCAAATTTCAGTTTTTATAGTGGTAATTGTTTGGAGTTTTGGGCCTTGGCCCTGCTCATTTCACCCGTAGAGGGCTCATTATTTAAGTCATCCTTATTGTCATAAGTGCTGCTAGATTGTGGAGAAAACACTGCAAATTCTTGAGGAAACTTTATATCATATCCCAATGTTTGCGATCGAACCTCGCATACGGCGAGAATACCGTTCAAAAAACATCCAGAATACCGCTTGAAAAAAAACAAGTTTACATTATCTTCTTTTGAAACATCACATCCAAGTATCGTTTTGGCTTTTAGAACTCTTTTATGCTTTGAACTAAAGCAAAGTTCACACTTTTGTTTCAAAAAAGAGTTCCATATAAAACACAACGTTACAGTTCGTATTTTAGTTTCCACATCCAAAGATAAATTTCCCTAATATTGCCTCAAATTTTAATTTTTTCACAAACTTTTCCTCTAAGTGGAAACACTTACAAGCATGATCCAATAAAAAAGTTTAGGGTCGGGATTTCGAAGTCCAAAAGCTAGGTAGGGTCGGGAAACCGGAAACCCACATATTTTTTTTTGGCCTAGGGAGCCATCTTAATACGATTCAAAAGCTAATATTTATGTATCAATCTGCTGAACGAGAAATATTATAATTGTAGAGTTTCTCCTCAGTCTCCCCCTGTACAATAAATTATGAGCAGTCCCTTAGTGATGAATTAAGTCATTTCAACAGCAATGACATATTGAAATTTTCTTAGCCCAATCATCGCTTTACAAAGGATGACTGTATACCGAGTATGGTTGGGCGATATTAAAAAAATCATCTCACGATTATTGTCAAGGAAATTATCACGATATTCGATAATATCGCGATAAATGCAATAAAAACTATGGCCACATTTTTCAATTTGAATTATATCAAAGCATAGTAAGCTTATATATAATCTTATTAAAAACAAGTAAAACAACAAATCAAAGTAATATGAAGGCTTTTTCTAGTCCTAATATTTACTGCTCATAAACCAGAATTGAGAATTGTCTATACTGTGTCTCCCCTGGCACAAATGCTGTGTATTTCATTGCAATTTAATGAAATTGCAATGAAATACACAGCATTTGCAGGGTTCGAATTAATTCTGAAAAAATGGTTCGTGAATTAATTTTCTTATTTTAAGGAAATTTTAAGGAATGTTCAAGGAATTTTCTCTAATTGGAAGTCAAAAAGTGGAAGCACTGCAATTTTCAAATATATAATACGACTATAATATAGTATATTAAATATACATCGCAAACTCGCAAAGAATTAGAATTTTGGGTGGAATTATAATCGTTTTTAAGTACAATCTAACAACAATATCTTCAGAATATATGATCCTTCATTACATTTACAAAGAACTGAATTTATTATTGTACATTTTTATCAATTTGAGAAACTTTTGATTCGTGATTTTGATCAATTTCTATGAAATTGGGTTCGTGAAAAATGAAAATTGATTCGTGATTCACGAATCACGAACCGTTATTTCGAACCCTGATTTGTGCCAGCGGCGACGCAAATTTTTTTTCCGTAGACAGTCGGACTCCTCATTGATAGTCGGACGCATCATTGATCCGCGTCCAGGCCTCCGCGCGTTATCGATCGATCCCTTCGTACCCTGCATGACCCACTGGTATACCATATGTCCATCATTCCGCGTTGTTCCAGTCTTCGACCACGTTTGTTTGTTTTTCTGGTTCATAAAATACTCAAGAACTGTTATTACGAATTAAAACTATATACCATCCTAATTGAACAGAATCAGTATAAGATAACTAGCGTGCAAGGAAATATTGGAAGATTCAAAGAGACCATCAAAACCACTTTCCACAAATAGAAGTATTGCAGAATACCCGTCCACTAGTAATATCATATCATGTAGCCCAGCCACATTTCATGGATATGTATATACCAGATCTTATTGCCTGGTTCTAATATACACAAACTAATTACTAAGACAATATTACGAATTGATACAATAAAAGAAATATCATGCAAGACTTTTAATGTTTAATATTATTATGCTTAATATGCTTTATAATATAAATGTTTTTCTCCCAGCGACGCTAATTAATCATAATCTGTCAAACACCAATGTCCGGTTGTGAGGAACATAATAGGGAGCTTTAGATTTGACTACGAGTACGACTACGAGATTTGATCACGTGCGAGGAAATTACCGTAGCCGTTTTCGTTTCCATTCAAATGTTGCTTTTATAACAGTAAATCAACAACTAGAGAAAAAGTTTCATAAACTAAATCTCCTGCCGACTAAAATCCCCTACAAAACGTGTAAATAAATCA
>CACRXK020011129.1:0-11984 GCA_902702795.2 Paramuricea clavata | reverse complement strand
TTGTCCAATGAATCGTCAACTTTCCATGTCAGTGTCAGTGATGTAATCTTGATTTTTAACTTCCGCAAAGAAAATTGCATTATATATATGTGGTGTGGTTTATTCAAATAATTTCATGATACTTTGATTTTATTAGTGCCTTAAACATTTGAGAATGTAACTCTGCAAAGCTAAAAGCTTTTTATAGCTAAAAACTATATTGAAATAATGCAAGTAAAAAATAGTGACAACTTGTAAGCCATACATTTTCCGATAACGACAAAATTGGATGCAAAACAATACCAATAATTACAATAACCACCACGGTGATTACTTTTTAACAATGAGGTTAAGGATTAACACTGAAAATGCAAAATATGCATGGTCTGCTGTAAAGCGTCATAAGTCTTAGTCTATTAACTGTGAAGTGTGAACTGTGTAAGCCCTTTCGATACATGTAATTGTAAATTTGTATTCTTACAGGGCTTGAAATAACGTTCCCATGTATCATGTTGTCTGCACATGTGCTTTCTTTGGAGACACTATTTGTCTTCTAACAAATTGGAAAATGATCAAGACAGTGACTGATTGATTCACGTATTGTATTGACATATGACTATAACTTTTTATTACCCAACCCTTGAGTTGTTTTGTTTTTCATTTACCCAACCTTTTACTTACTCAAAATTTAGTTTACCCAACCATTTTCTCTTCGGTGCCACCCCCCGCCATAAATAATGACCGGTCCCTAAAGCCATGTAATAATTATCCCATGCAACTGTTAGGAAGGGCGAAATTTTGAACGGAGGACAAAAATCCTAAAGAAAAGGTGAAGTTTCTAAAGGGGGACGAATTTCCTAGGATTTTCGCCCCCCAGGGGGGGCGATATTCCTAGGAATTTCGCCCCCCGGGGGGCGAAATTGTAGGGGGGGGCGAAAATCCTGGGACACCGGTACCACATACCAACTTCTAGCTAATGATCTCTCTTCTCAACAAACGTACACACAACGAATTCAAACTTAAAGACAGTTTGATGCTGTTCCACGTATTCACAACATACCTGTACCCACACACCTCATTTTTCTCAAGGCAACAAACTAATATCCTTTGACGTTTCTTCACGTTTTACCAACAGTCCTCTACGCAAAACTGTGAACATAATCTTGATAGACTAGACCTTATGCATAATGACGTCACAAAACTTGATGCCCGCGAGGAATGCTGGTGTTAGTAGACATTTCCCTAATAAACAAAATTTTGATCCAGGCAAATCTAGGCAAGCATTTCACTTCAGCTTGAAAGAGCATCACAAAAAACTTCGGAATATTACTAATTTTGAGATGCTCTTTCACGCTGTGGTGAAATGTTTGCTTAGATTTGTCTAGATCAAAATTTTGTAATTAGGGAATAGGGCCATTCACTGACAACAATAATATTAACTTTCTGGATATCAAAATAACCTCATCTGCCACGACTATCTACCGCAAATTCACACACACAGGGCAATACATCAATCTCTCGAGCTTTACTCTTTGGTGCAGAAATAAAGCTTGGCTGAGAGTCTTAAGCCGGTTTTCCACTTCGCCCGTATCGTAGCGAAACGTACTGGTGAGCATGCGCAGATTGAAAAGAGGTTTATAAATCCACGTACTTCCGGGTGTATTCGCGTATCAAAATAAAAAATTCGTCACGAGTCAACTTTTTGGCGTACTACGGAAGTACTCACCAATCAACCTTCACGAAATTTGAAATTTAAAAACGTTTTTGATACGTTTCGGTACGGTGCGCTTGAAGTGGAAAACCTGTAGCAACATCAACCTCCTAAAGGACGATCTACAAAAGATTGCAGAGTTTGCAGCTTGGAATGGCTGCCCTCGTCACATCACCAACACACTGATCAACATATTTTCACCATCACCTCTAAACCACGACATTGCTCCTGATAAGAACAACATTGAAAACGAGAATACGCAGCCAAAACCGCCAACAATCTGGATTCACCTTCCGCTAATCGACAAGAGAGAAAATTCCTTTTTACGCTCGTGCACAAACAAAATATCCCGACCATTGATGACCCGTCCCAAATATATCACGACCCATGATCACACGACAAGTACCAACACCTATCTGAGCCTAAAAGACTAAACGGATAAAGGGCTCCAAGGTAGTGTTGTCTAAAAATTTAGCTGTCCTGGTTGTTAATTGTCGAACATCGGGAAAACTGACCGCTTTCTCAGAACAAGAATTAAAGAACACTCCAACGACAAAACTCAGAAGTTTACAAATATATTATATAATGTGAACATCTTCAATACTTCCAGAGCCTACTACTGGACCAGTTTGATCCACACACCACAGAAGCTATCATATACGAAAACTGTATTATTGTAGATAAATCTAGACACTGGTTATCTTTGTTATATAAGGAGTCTTTTAATTCCATATAACATCGCCAAAAACCGGAACTTACTCACGGAAAAGCTTCTGCGTAATTTGATCTGCTTATAATTGAAAATATATAACTCAGTGTTTTTCAATTGCGTCATTCCTGATGATGACTGAAACCTAGACGAAACGTTGACTAACTGTTAACTATTTTCGGAGTGTCTATTGTTTTGTTCTTCTTGCTTTCTTCAATTTCCATCTACGAATCTCTTAACAATTTTTTTTTCGCATTTTGGTCACAATAAAGTAAATTCCAGGCTTGAGAAAAGGGCTATAGTAGTTAACTCAATATATAAGGTCTTTAGTATCTACGTATTTAAGTATGAAAAATTCATTAGCTCAATAAACAAAGAGGTCATATTGGTGAGATACGGACCTCGTAATTAACGAAATCGAAAGATTTATTTTACAGATTGAAATAAAATTTTTATTGCCATCATCAAATTTTCTCGATGTGCATGATGAAAAATACTAACCAGTGCGCTTTTGTATCAGAGAAATTGTTGCTTGTCGAGACTTGGACTCTGAAGTCCATAATTGAAGCGTTGCCAAGTACGCTAGACCATTGATGAGAAGTGAATGGATCAACACGCGTGTAGTTAGATGGTACAGTCCATGTTATTGCTGAGGTTTTGTGAGCAAGGAGAGCAAAACCTCCCCCATCCGTTGACATGTCACACCACACCTTAAAGTTTAAATGTAATACCAATAATTACACACCCAAAAATATTAAGTCTAATCTATAAATGTGGAATTACTATTAGAGAAACATTTAGTCTATCCAGGACAAGAGCTAACTTTAATTTTGGTAATTTCAATACCGCAAAACATCACCTAAAACTTTCAGGTTTGATTATTCTTCACATATTTATCTAATTACCTTCAATAGCAGTATGAGAATCGTTAAACGAGGGCTTTTAATAAGGTGGCTCCCCAGGGGTTTCACGATGGCCAGATTTCGAAAATTTACTCCCAATTGTGCGGGCGCGTTTTGTCAGTGGACATCCGCAGGAAATTTGATTATCTATATCATATAATTATATTGTCTCATATTATTTCACAACCGTAAAATATAAACGCAAATATTTTCGCTGGACTTTAACTTCACATTCATGTTTTATCCTTGCTGAATCTCCATTAACATATCTCTTTACTCGCTTGACATCATGGGCGTCAATCCTGGGGGTGATGGGGGGAAGCGCCCCCCAGTATTTGGAGTGGAAGGGGGGACGAATATCTATTTACCCCCCCCCCCACTTTTTGACATGTTTAATGAAATTTTGTTTCTTGGTTATCTAAAAACCTAATGCATGGTATGCTATTCAACAAAAATTGTAATTGAAAGGAAAACATTTAAATAAGAAGAAGTTCAATGTATGAGCAGAGGGGACTTTCGTCGATGCTGCATAAAAATAGTGCGGACTCGTGAGGTTTTTCTCGCAAATTTTGCTTTTCGATGTTTGGCTTACAATTTCTAAGGATGTTGAAGTTTTCAGCCTTGTGATTCGCTGGTTTTTAAAAGCATCGGGCTTTTTTGTGGGAAGTTATAAGCTAACTCTTCAACAACCTAATGACTGTTTTTAAAGCAAAGCAATTGAAAGGAAAACTGTTTTGGGCAGATGCTATGATCGGACCTTATATCTTAAAAGTGTGCTTGGAACAGCCGAACAAAGTGGTAAACTTAGTTACCCGGTGTGTTGGGAATCATAATTCACAGGAATCGTACACAGCGGCGTTTAAACTTTCTATGAAATATCCCGAATATACTTCGTCGAGTTCTCTACCGTCATGTGAGCTGTAGTTTAATGTGGCACGCGTCTTTGAAAGGGCTTTACTTGGCTTTAATCGACGTGTAAGGTATAACTTAGGTAAGCCAACATTTCGTTATAATGCAAGCTACATTTTTATATCTTTAATATGTGAATAATTTTAATTTTGTAGAAACTTATGTGCAATATGTTGTAGGAGAAATTATCGAGTGCTTTATAATAACGTTCAGATCTTGTATACAGATATTCGTATTTTATTCAAAATCTACCCTTTAAAGCACGCGCTTCGCGAAGCGCGCGCTTTGTCGAAAGTAACGTCTGTTCACAGGCTAGGACATGTTGGTTCTTAGCGGATTTCTTACAAGGTTAAAAATGGATTGAAGATCATGCACATTGTAATATATAGAGGATATTACACAGCGGTGCGAAGATATGACTTTTATTTTGCGAGTGGTGAAAACAATATTTTATGAACGATCGCAGCGAGTGAGTAAAATATTGTTTTTAACCCAAGCAAAAAGATTGTGAAATTTCAAGTTCAAAATCAACTTGGAAAAAGCCACGTGATCGATATCTTCACTAGTGAAAATATGGAAAATATTTCACTGTGTATTTTTGAGTATCTCACTCTCTACTATACAATAAAACTTTATAAGTGGCTCCAAACGGCTGGAAATGCCGTTTCAGTGTACCCAAATTAAAAAAAAATTCGGGTAGCATACCTCCGGACCTTCCTAGTTTGGAGTCCGTCTCCCCACTTTTTGGGATAGATTGACGCCCTTGCTTGACATCAATTTGCGCTTTGTATCACATTATGCTTTGTGTTTGTCTGGCGTTGTGGAACAGCGTCAGCTCGTCGAACAAAGGCTTAGCTTCCATGTAATTCGTGACAAGATTAATAATTTATACTAAACTTAACAACAGTCATTTATCAAAAGTGCATTTTGATTTATTAAATACAATTATATATGATATATACAGTATCCAACCACACTTTGATTATTGCTCGCAAGTTGGGATTTGTCTAGGAAAAGGTTTATCAGACAAATTACAGAAGCTCCAAAACAGAGCATTTCGAATAATAACATGTGAAAGCTATGAGATTCGATCTGTTGATATTTTGGAAAATGCAGGAGTTTCTAACTTACATGAAAGCCAGACGAGAACACTAATTAGCGCTCCTTACATTTTAAATTAAAGTCAAAAACAAAATGTTAATCATTTAACTGAAATTTTCAACAACACGAATTCAATACATACTCATATACGAGAAATAACGAATTCAATTTTGCATTACCTAAGCCAAAAACAAACAATATGAAAAATGCTTTTGCCTACAGGGTGGCTGAGGCTTGGAATAACCTTTCTACTGCAATGAAATCATCGAAGAATATCTCTAGCTTTAAAACCAAAATGAATTAAGCGATATACTAATACTGGAAATTTATTTCCAACTAAGACTATTGATAATCCCCGAGCCAACGGCGCGGAGCGCCGTTCCCGGCGTAAGTCCGGGGCGAGGGTACTAATCCCCCCCGGCTATTTACACCTGGGGAAACGAAAGCATTAGCGAAGTCTAAAGTTCATCAATGATCGCGGGCGTGACCAACGATCTTGAGTCGGTGGTCATCCTCACTGATCTCAAAAATATGGCTGATTGCTTGTAGGAGTGGGATGAGCAAGATTTCAATTTTAAAAGTCATATATTTGGAAAATCGTTTCATATACAACAAGCTTGAAGCAATTTTGTTTGAAGAAATGACAAGAATTGATTTACTATGGGAAATCATTTTGAAATATACGGCAAGTTTGCTTTGAATATTTAATGTTTACGAATTTTGTTGCTTTAATTTTTTGCCTAAAAACATGAACTGTTTAACTTTGCAACGAGGCTCTAAGTTTCATAAATTACCGTTTAATTTGAGAAAAATCTTAAAATGTAAAGGCGAACAAATTGATTTGAAGACTGAACTGAAATTACCTAACAAGTTGTTTTTATTTGTATTAAACTATTATGTTTTATTAAGTAAAAACAGTTTATTGGCAAAATGTAGTTTAGTTGAATGAACATTTCAAAACTTTTTTACGAAGCGTTTCAAGTTAAATTTTACATTAAATCAAAGCTCACAAAATGCAAAATAATATATCTACAGTATATATTTCGGAAATTTATTGTTGTATAGTTAAAAGTACGAATCTTTCAACTATTTTGCAGTTTTGTACAAGAAATAAAAATTTAAGAATATCGTGTTGTCATGGCAACACTTGAGCGCGAGCCTGCGTTCAGTGTTGGTCATTTCTGAATACTTCATGTTAATTGAATGTTTGGAAAATATTGGCGAGGGGTTACTGCATGCAGGTGAGTTTGATTGGTCGTCGTAATGTGAGGAGCTCATTTTGGAGCTCCTGTTCTGATCAGTATATCTCTGTTTCTTTGAATAAAATATCTTTTATAGCGACCTTGTCTGTACTTGTGTTTGTATATTAACGTGCTAACATGGTAGAAATAGCTCAAATCGAGGAAGTATTGAAGAAAGAATTGGCGCCTGTTCACGCTAAGCTTGCTGCAGTAGAAGAAAACCTTAAACAATCGACTACGTCTTTAGAATTCTTATCAACAAAATACGATCAACTGCTTGTACATTCCAAGACCACTAACGAGAAAATAACAGGGCTCACAAAAACAACTAGGACCATTCAAGCAGACATTAAAATCAACGGAGATATGACTCTCGAAGCAAAAGGGGAATCCGACGAGCTGGCACAGTACCTGCGAAGAGATTGCCTTGAAATCTCAGGAGTGAAACCAAACACAGAATACAGTAGCGAAGCCATCGTAGAGAGTATTGGCAAAGTATTGAAAGTTAGCATCGAAGAAAAAGACATTTCAACCGCCCACCCACTACCCACGTTCAATAAAGATGCTTTACCGAAAATAATTGTGAAGTTCACTCGCAGAAATGTACGCAATAAATTCTACGCTGAAAGAAAAACTCTTGCCGGCAAGAACCTCAAAGATAATCCACATCTCAGAAAATTTCTAGTTGGAGATAATATATATATTTCAGAATCGCTTACCCCTCGAAGAGAGAAGCTAAATGGCGATATTAATAAGTTTCGAAAAAAGCTTAAATACAGTGGCGTAGCCAGACCTTCACTTTTGGGGGGGGGGGGCGAAGCGAACGCCGAAGGCGCGAGATCATCTAAGGGGGTCCGGGGGCATGCACCCCCGGGAAAATTTTGAAATCTAGAGTCCCTGAAATGCGATTTCAAGCATTTTGGGGATGAAATCTTGCAGAATTCCGTTGATTATAATGTATATCGAAGACATAAATTTTCCCAGACATTTCTAATTTTCTACTCGGAATTAAACAAATTGGAAAAGTCACCTTGAAAAACACGAGGAGCCGGTCAGCGTCACCCTTTTTCCCCTCTGTGATGCTGAGGGAAGAAAATCCCAATGTGATTTTGAGCAGAAATGTTGCATTTAAATCATTTAGGTTCTATGAGACAGTATTTCCGCATTCATTCTCTTCCGCATTTCATGCATTTTGTTAACAACGATGATACAAGCGAGGTCTTCAAACAATAGTTTTTATCTATATCCTTATACTGTGTCAGTTTATGGGCAACTAAATGTGGATTACATGAAAGTAGTTAATAATAATATTCAGTGGCGAAGCCAGCCCGACAATATGGTCATGCTATGCAAATATTTCCATGTTCATGAACCGTGAAAACAATCAATTTCTAAAGAAATGAATAATGGTAATGATTTGAAATTTGCATAGCATGATCAAATTGTCGGACTGGCTACGCCACTGATAATATTTAAGTATAGGTAATTATAGCATTGTTTCTCGTGAAATTTGGATATAACATGCACGAGTGAGTTTTTCAAAGACCTCAAAATAGCACGAGTCCGAAGGACGAGTGCTATATATTTGAGGTCTTTGAAAAACTCACGAGTGCATGTTTACCCAAATTTCACGAGAAACCATGCCATTACCCTTGTAGAGTCCGACATATTTATAACCTATTTTATACCTATTTTTTCTCTATTTAGCCCTATTTTTTCCGTATTTTTTCAAAAATATGACTATTTTATTAGTATTTATCAAATTTCATAAAATAGTATATGACTATTTACACCCTATTTAAAATATAGGTTATTTATATTTTTCAAAAAAATAGCTTTGAAATAGATATTCAAATCCTATTTGAAAGAGTAATTGACGGAATCTCACTATAAAATAGCTTTTAAATAGCTATTTAATTCCTATTGATGACAGACGAGTCAGTTAACATAGTTTTAAATAGCTATTTTTAAACTATTTTTGCTTATCTTCTTTGGAGCCATTCTTAACATAGTTATTAAATAGCAAAATAAATACGGATCTTAAATAGCTATTTAATTCCTATTCATAGAAAGTTGTGGCGAGCTTTGTTCAAAATAGCTATAAAATAGCTATTTTTAAACTATGTTTGCTTTTATTTTTGGAGATATTATTGAGTATTGTTAAAATAGTTATTAATTAGCAAAATAAATAGATCTTAAATAGCTATTTAATTACTATTCATAGAAAGTTGTGGCGAATTTTGTTCAAAATGGCTATTAAATAGCTATTTTTAAACTATGTTTACTTTTATTTTTAGAGCTATTGTTAAAATAGCTAATAAATAGCAAAATAATTAGATCCTAAAAGCTATTTATTTCCTACTCAAATAGAATGTTGTGAGAATTTAGAAAGGGTAAATGTATTTATTTAACTGGACAAAATTTCCCAGTTTGAGTTAATTAATTTTAAATTTTTCATCAGTTCATTGAAATTATATTTACAAAAATATTTATAGTCTTTGTGGAGGTAGGTATTTTGTCTCTTGACAAAACACCATTTTTAACAAAACACCATGAGTACTACTTATTTTTGGAGATATTATTGAGTATTGTTAAAATAGTTATTAAATAGGAAAATAAATAGATCTTAAATAGCTATTTAATTCCTGTTCATAGAAAGTTGTGGCGAACTTTGTTCCAAATAGCTATTTTACAAAAATATTTATAGTCTTTGTGGAGGTAGGTATTTTGTCTCTTGACAAAACACCATTTTTAACAAAACACCATGAGTACTATTATTAATAATGAATACTGTTATTAATAATTTACATAAAAATGTTCGAGACAATTGTAGTTTTAAATTAACTTACGTTTATAGCGAACATTCCACTGGTAAAGTTTTCCTGGATTTGTTATATCACATTATACAACGCTAACAGCTTGAAAATTCTTCTCAACTACCCAAGTTTTGTTAGTCTTGTTTAAAATAAAGGCTTTTCCATTTAATCATGAATAAAAGCCATATTTTCCAATAACCGAAGTCAACTTTTACTTTATGTAGCGGGCGCCGTGTTTGTTTTGTTTGGAAGCAATCTGTGACTGTTACTTCTTTAAACTAAACTGCTTTAAACTGATTGGTTGATTTTATCATGACATTGTTTTTCCCCCAATCAGATCTATTTGTTACAGATTTTTGCACTGTGATTACAAATACAAATGCACTGTGATTACAGAAAATTGCACTGCTGTTTGGGATTAACTGCACTGAAATCAACCAATCACAGTTGAGTAATATTTTTATGTATATTATTATAGATACTATTGATAATTCGACTTGGTGGTATTGAAAATGTTCAAGCTAGGATTAATGTCAGAATTGGTTAATACTATCGTCTTATGTTTTAGAATGATGATTTTTGAATCAATATTATCGTCTGATGTTACAGCGTCTTGGAAAATAAAAGTGCTGACGTCAGCATTATTTTCGAACGCCTTCAGAAACTGTGTTATACATAAAATTTAGTTAAACATTCTTGGTTAAGGTCAAGACGGAACTTCTTACCTGATATAAATAAGAATCTAAACAGTTTGGCCCAAACTTGCTTTTATTTAGCATTTGATTAGTGTAGAAATGCTTGGTGGAATAAAATGGGATTATTTTATACTACCAATTCATAAAATTGGCCATTTGGTGGTGTAAAATTGGCCATTCACTACGCTCGTTAATTGTAATTTGAGCAAACTATGATGCAAAACATCCTGACTAATAGAGATCCCAGCCGACTGATCGATGCAAAATCGAGATGGCAACAAAATAAAGTTCTATATAGAGAAACATTACAGTATCAAGATTACGGTGTGATTTGATGTGATGTAAAAGGCAAATTTAAGAAAGGCAAACTGAAATTTCGACGTTCAACACTTGCATTTTTATACAATATTGTTTGTATTGACAAAAAATACTAATTTCTGAAGTTTAAAGTTTGTTCGTTCACTGCAATCAGGTATATCAATCATGTTTCGCTCGCTACTCTGGTTTAAATAAATGATTACAAAGTCCAATCGAATTGTAACCAAGACCCAACGTTTCGACACTCCAGTCTAGTGTCTTCATCAGGGGTGATCTAAAGTTACAATCATTGCTTCTTAGATACCTAAGGAATGACGTCACCTGCCAATGAGATGCATGTATTCCTATGGCAAATAGGAACCGTCATCCCTATTCAAAGCATGATTACTCCATACATATTTATATGCCACGCTTCTAGGCAAAGTCTTTGACCATAGCGATTGTTTGTGGTAATTACTTTAGAGTTTTCCCACGCAATCTCGTGTTTGGTGTAACACACATGTTCTGCTAAAGCTGATTTCCCCTTGTCTAAAGTTGAAACAGCCTTTGGCTGTTCTTTCAGCCGTGTACCAAACTGGCGTTTAGACTGACCCAAATACTCTTTCTCGCAGTCACCGCATGATATTGAATATACAGCATGACTAGTTTTCTGATTTGTTTTAACAGGATCTTTAGGCTTTGCGAAAATATGGCCTAAAGTCAAATAGGGTGTTAAGGCAACCTTAATATTACTTAAGATTCTCTTGATTGGTTCTGTGAGACCTTGAATGTATGGAACTATTGCATAATCCTTAACAGAGGTATCACCCTCGGAGTTATTTTGGTTCCAATATTATTAACAAGGCTACATATGAAAAGTTATACAGCAGTGGTGGGCTATCTCCGCGTTTCTATAGTTTACCGAAAATCCATAAACCGGAAATTCCATTGAGACCTATTGTGTCTTTTGTGAATTCTCCTACATACGGAGTTTCATGTTTTTTGGCGAAAATTTTGTCCCCTGTGGTGGGAAATAACGAAAACACTGACAAAAATTCCTGTCATTTTGCAGAATTTGTAAGAGGTAAAAATCTTAAAGCAGATCAAGTGTTGGTATCATTTGATTTTGATGTCGTTTTCTTGTTTACAAACATCCCAGTTGATCTTGCCATCAAATTGCGACATCAAGGTTGCTGCCCAAAGGTGTAAGCTGTTCTCCTCCGCTGCCGAGAAACTTCCCGAAGGGTGGTCAAGATTGAAGGATGAACAAATTATGGAAATATTTCTCTTTGGTTCTCAAATGCTGTCGTTGGAACACAACACGGCAATATTTTCTTATGTTCAGACTTATATTAAAGAAACAGCACGTTTTTATTTCAATAATTCTTGACACCTATCGTGTTAGTTTTCAAATATTAAAAACCGTGTGTGCGTGACAGTGTATTTTTTTTAATTTCTAACGAGTAAGCCCCCTAGATGAGTGTGTACGCTCTTGGGGCAAACTCAATTTTCCAAAAATATGTTTAAATAAAAGACTAAGACAGGATGCTACTTTGTTACAAAGAACATCCTTGCCTGTAGAAGATATCATTGATCTTCTGTCATTTTGTCTCAACAAGACATA
>CACRXK020011128.1:0-14727 GCA_902702795.2 Paramuricea clavata | reverse complement strand
AACTAGAGGGCACTCAGAGACTGCATACCTCCGCCTACGCGCAAAATATTGAAGTAATCTATTGTTATTAGAATTTGAATGGCTGGTGCATATATTATGCACGTCCTAATTACGCATTCAGTATAAAGTTTTATTTAATTGACCGGGAAAAGCAAGACAAACTTTTGTTATTTCTCATTCAATTTTTAACCAAATTCAACCAAATCTTAATCAGTTCTTCCTTAGCCGATGGGAAATGCACTCACAAAATTTCGTACGGATATGTTTGGTATTTCTTGAGTTATCGTGCTCACAGACAAACACACACACATACACACACACACACATACACACACACACACACACATACACACACACATACACACACACACACACACATACAAACCCAGATGATTACATAACCTCCTGGCGGAGGTAATAATCACTAATCAGTACTATTTTAATTATTATAAAATGCAAATGTATATAGCTATATATATATATATATATATATATATATATATATATATATATATATATATATATATATATATATATATATATATATATATATATATATATACAATCCTATTTACAAAGCACGCGACTTAATCAACAGGTTATGTGATAAGCTGACATGATGCGGAATGATTAATACACCGCGGTATATCTAATTGAATGTCTATAGCTAGCCTTTAAATGTTACTTAATTAAAAGAAATTTTTGTTATGCTGATACATGCAGATACAAACTCATTTCGTTTGTTTAACTGAGTGGCCATTTTTGGCTTACAAATAATAAAGTATTTCTCCCATAAACACAAATTACATCGATTTGTAGCACAATGCACAATTATAAGGCTTAGCCTCTTTCAATAGTTTCCAATTAATTATATAATCAATGTTTTGATTTTTCAGTTCCCACACGTATTTGCTTAGTTCAGTAGCGTTCCGTTTGTCGAAAGAGTTGAATGATGTTTTGTGGTTTGCAAGTCTTGTTTTGAACGAGTTTTCTCTATAAGTCCGACATATGTTTGGGGAGGTCTATTTGTAGTTTGGTTCTTAAAGCCCTGTTACACGGTGCAATTTTCCATGCAACTTGTCTCGCAATGGCGTTGCGAGACGAGTTGCACGAGTCATTGCACCGTTTAACATGCCTTGCAATGGTCAAAATCGTTGCGAGACAAGTTGCATGAAGCCTTCCACAGAGCAGAAGTCGGTTCTACTTTTGGCAACGATTGCACTAATTATTTCTAGCATTGCAGCATGTAGCCTAACATGCATGCTTCGTGCAACTTGTCTCGCAATATTTATAGCTTGGAGAGTTCCTATTGGCTCACCCCAGTACACGCTTTACATTAATTAAAATTTGGCGCCAAATAGTGCCTCTCCCTAGTCTCTTCGCATGCCTCTGTCCTCGCCTCTGTCCCCTATCGTTGCGAGTTGCATGAAAATCATTGCAGCGTGTAACACCTCCTGCAATGCATTATCAAAATCTTTTTTTAAATATTGTGAGACAAGTTGCATGAAAAATTGCACCGTGTAATAGGGCCTTAAGGTTACTTCACACGACGAACGTGCGTTTAGTCTATTGCACATTGCGCAACGAATTTTAGGCGTAGATATCTTATATACACTAGATAGTGCATCTAATTATTCTGCAATTGAAGCCGTGATTGCAGACTCAGGATATTCCCATGAAATGGGAAGATTCGTATATGTTTTCTATTTCTGAAACAGGGAACTTAAACATTAAGTTAAACCTATTCCAAATGCATTTTTAAACTATTCAAATGATGAAAGTTATTGTTGTTTTTTAGTTGCGTTTATTAGCGAGTGGGAACTGCCAACACGACCGCCATCTACACAGCAAAAACGCCATTTGTTGAAAACATGCTTGAACAACGTTTTGCTGCCCATATTGTTCACAATTGTCAACAATATTGAATAATATTGTTACACCCGATTCAGGCTCAACAATATTGTTCAATATTGTTGACAAGTGTGAACAACGTGGGCAGCAAAACATTGTTCAAGCCTGTTTTCAACAACATTGTTATACAGGCTGGCGTTTTTTGCTGTGTATTCAAATGGGGGTAACCGTTGGAACATTCTTGACTTCAATTTTACTAAAAGAGATGCGCTATCTATAGTGTATATAAGATATCTATGATTTTAGGTGTAACTTTACCAAATGAAGAAAGCCAGGCAAATTGCTGATTTCGAAAATATATAAATATATAGGTACCTACTACCTTCAAAAGATCAAAATATGTTTATAGTTTACCTCAACGTTTGTCTAGATATCGCAATTCGAATCTTCATAGGCACGGTAAAAAAAAAACGTGTGCAGAAAATTTCTCTTCTTTAGTGGTTTTTCTGATATGCCCTGATTCTTGGATTTCCATCTCACTGATAATTCACGAAGTTGTCAAAGAAAACGTCATATCAGAAAAACCATTGAAGAGAAATTTTCCGCACAGTCACGTTTTTTTTTTACCATACCTGCGAAGATTCAAATCGGGATATGTAGACAAACGTTGAGGTTCGTTGCGCCATGTTCAATAGACTAAAATGCACGTTCATCATGTGAAGTAACCTTAATAGTGACTGTGGCGTGATACACAACAGATCCGTTGGTACATTTGTTAGACAGTGGGCACAGTTCTTTATTGTTTTTCGGGCAACTACACATGTCAAGGCTATTCGTGCTGGAAGTTGTAGACAACGTGGATTTGTTGGAGGTTTTTTGGGTTTTTTTTCAGTCAAACCAAACAAATTTTCGTCAAACCAAACAAATGTTAAAACCAAACCAAACAAATTTTGTCTCAGTCGTTCCTTGCCTGGCGGGAGATCATGGGAACCAGGTTGGTAGCCCTCTACCCCCTCCCTATATACTTTGGCATATTTCGAACCGCAAGGTAGACACATCCACCTATAACTAAATTAATGTAATAAAAAACTTTGAGAGATTAATTTGGCAGGATCAATGCACAGTTAAACTATGGCAAATAGAATTACCAAACAAATACATGCATCATGCATGATTACTTGTTTTGAATATTCAAAAGTTTTCGCTATATATCTATAAAAATTCAAAATATGGCTGGTTATTTCATACACTTTCTTTCACACTATAATCAAGTTTTATTTAGTATTTGTTTATATAATATGCTTGTATGGCCTATTTAGTTAATTTTGTAAATTGTCACAAAATTGAAACGCCAGAATACATGCATGCTTCATGTTCTAACAGGTTTATAAACCCAATACTATCAAATTATCTGCTTTCTAAAAAGGTTCATGGAACGGGAAATGAGGATGATGCGCATCACGTGGCACTTGCTTGCCATCAATCTGGAAGAAAATCACAAAAACTTATTAAGGGGCGGGCCACTGCATGGAAAAGTAATGGCGAGCAGTGGAAAAGGAAAGCTAAGAAAAAAATACCTTTAAAATTCTGCAAAACAATTCCTCCCCCCTCCCCAATCACTTTTCTAATGGTCCGCCCCTAAGGACATGTTACCTGACGTGGAAATTTAATTTGCTGCGACTGGCATCGCAATTTATGACACGAGTCATGTTATGTAGAAAAATATTCACGGAAAATCTCGCGATATTTCTCATTCTTATTCATTTCTTTGTTGGATGGGTTAGGGACCGTTCATTTTTCACAGGCATGGGGGGTAGGCTGGTGGACATTGAAAGGGCAGGGGGGGCTTCTCCAAAAATTCAAAGCACAAAGGGGGGTGGGGTCAACTTTAAAAAGTTTAACATTCGTTAGCAGTATTACCCTGTTTCCATACTAATCACAACTATCTGGGAAAGGTAAGCATATAATAAAAAAAAAACCCTATCTTAAATTTATAAATCATCCATGTCATCATTATTTGTGTCACTTCTCTGAAACAATACCCACTTCTAGGGTGTTTCACATTCCCCGAGAGTGGTCGCCTAATACAGGTTTCACTGCATGCATATATAACTAAAAACAAGTAAATATTAATGTATGGTGTAATTTTAACAAAAAGTTTGACTAAAATTGTTATAGCTAGTGGCAAACGGGGTTTTTACATTACTACACCCATTCAATGGGCAATTCCAGCTTTTAGTTTATGCGTGCAGGGGACGATGGGAAGTAAGGTATCACATTGCTGATTATACTGAAACAATAAAAATGATGGCCGTGTAAACACGGAGTGATAGCTTATACTTGTAAATATTGAAATATTTCGGTTGTTTCGGTAGTTTTTATTGAAATTTTTCAGCATAATCAGCAATATGATACCTTACTTCCCATTGGTTTTTTCTTGAACGATCACACAATAAAGTGTTGTTATAGAATGTTAAAACAGTGAAATTACATTTAAATACAATATTTTGAATGAAAATATAAGCAAATACGCATAAATCTTGTATTTCCCCAAATTTTATTATGATTTTGTCCCTTATGTAAAGAAAACGTCGTCGGAGTAAAATGTGGTTTATGCTCACAATTTCTCTCCGAATACTTTTTACATAACCATGCATATGACCCTTTTGTCAGAAATTGTACTGCCTAAGCGAGGTACCAATAAAATTTATCTCGTGTAACATGATCTTAAATGGGAAAATATACTACTTATTCCTGTAGACATTAAGTGTAATGTGACTGTCTTTTTCAGGATATTCACGTCGTTCAAGATCTTGATTCACATAATTGGTAAGGAATTTCAATTTTCAATTTATAAGCACACGGACAGTTTGAAATATTGGGGATGTGAATTTTGGTTTCCAACGTATAGTAGTATTCCGTCTATTCCAGCCTTTTAGTTCATAGGAATAGTGCACCTGATCATAAAAATGATTTAACTGCATTTTTGGTAGTTACCTCTGTCATTGGAATACAGGCTCTCCATGGTCTATGAAAAGACTCGATTATCTTCATATCTTCAGATGACAAACTAAAGTCAAATACCTAAAGTTAAATAGACACGTTATTTACAGGATACAAAAGAAAAGTGAAGGGAAAATTTATACGCAAGGTGGGTTTGAAAATCGTTTTAGCATAGAGTTGCGATTGCTTTCAGTTATACTTCCAATCTCAATTCAGTAGTATATAGTTAGTGAGTATTACGAACTGGCATGGCTTTCTTTTAATAATAAAATCTAATGACCTCGACAATCTATTTCAAAATTGTGTATGCACAATAGACTTTCTTCTCGCACCTTCCCGGTACAGTGATTTTCACTATTTGACGATTGGTTTGTGTTCCGAACAATTAAATTTTCTTTGTTCTTTGCTATTTCTTTAGAAAACCTTCGTCCAATTGGTGGTCTTCTGAGCAGCACTGAACTGCAGACATGCACCACTCAGTAAATGCACTACCAATGCATGCCCTACCAATTAATCAGTGTCATGGGTTTTACTCCTCATGGTTCTCTGTTTTCCTTGCACAGGAACATTTAAACAGGATGAAAGTAAAATAACATTAGTCAAATAGTGATGACTATAGTATATGTACGTGATTGTATAGCCTCGCATAGTACAATTTATGATTTGACTGACGCAAACTGGAGTGAGCTGACGACGTGAATTATGTGAGGATAAAATAGTGCAACAGCAATCGTACAGTACCTCGCTATTCTCTTTAATTCTGTGAGCTGTAGTACTTTTAGGAATCACAGAGAGTTCTCGCTCTATTTGAAATCTGATGCAAACTTGAGCAGCAGTTTTTTTGTATTTCTTCGCAATTCCAACAATTTCATTGTCCTCCAATAAGAGCGGATCTCCAGGCTTAGCCCAGGGACGATCTGGTGATCCAAGTGGACTGAAGGCCGTTACTAAAACAAATTAGTAATTTTGCACAAGTGAATATAACAAATCCCACAAGTTGATTGGTCAAATTTGACGTATTAAGCTGGTGAATCAAAACCGAAATTTGCAAAATGGCGTCTAGCCGTTTTATAGTTACTGATAATGAAATAAGCGAAATTAAAATAAAGTCAGTCCCAAAAATTTAAGCACAGCAAGTCGCACCAATTCACGCGTGAATAAATGCAACCGGAGGTTTCCGAATTCGTCCGGTGTCATATACTAAATCTGACTATTTTCAAATATTATATAAATGCAACATAATGAATGTTCCATATCAATGTATCCATATCAACAGATAAACATGACAGTCACGCACTACACTTGTTGCATTGTCTGCGTTAATCCCTATCCAACTTCCCAAAACTCCATGAAGTAGGGCCAATAAGTGAAAGTATTGTGCATTTTGTGAAGAAAGCACCATATTGACAGGATGTGTAGACTTTGACACAAGTATAAATATCAGATATGGAGGCATCTGTGAAATTATAGTTCAGTTTTCGGAGCTTCATGGCTATTCTTATCAATAAGAATAATTATTTTGTTACGTATGCTAATTGCATGCTTACTGTATATATGGTTACACATAACTACTCTATAAAATGCTATGTATAAATGTGTACTGTATTGAATCATATTTAGTTATTTTCATTGCATGTACATGTACAACTATTAAATTTTGTCTATACTCAAAAGTTGACATAATTTATGCCTACCCAAAATTCCATTCTCATTACAAAAGTTAATAAGATCTTTCTGGTTGAGGTAGGGGTGACATTCCACCTGAAGAACGGACGGTTTAATTCTTCCTTTGGAAGTTATTTCTGTAACCTGCTTGCTATTGAAATTGGATAATCCTAAAATCAAAATTATCCAACATTATTTATAAAAATCATAAGAAGGGATTCGAGTCTTTTAATTAACAAACTTTTCACTACCATCAGCCCAACCTCGTATCCAGGTCTTTCCTCTTGGGGAGAAAAGACCCTGGTAGATACTGGTCACGTGATCTGCTAAAATCTAGCAGGTTTCTAATTAACTATCTTGGATTCCTCATAGTTAGTAGAATAGATTGTTTGGAAACTCATTAGAATAACAATATAACTCATTATCTATGTTAGTCAACGTTTATTCATAAATCTGGTCCTTCACCGTCACGTGTGTATTGTATTTTTGCCCAACTAACCAATAGAAATGTTTTAGGAAAGTTGACTCGAACAATAGGGTAAATTGGAAATTTCTATTGGTTGATTTGGCAAAAATACAATACACACGTGACGGTGAAGGAAAATATTATGAATAAACGTTGACTAAAATAGACAATGAGTTATATTGTTATTCTAACGAGTTTCCAAACCATCTATTCCATTAACTATGGATTCCTTCACGACAATCATATAAAATGCAAATTATAAATTAAATTATAAAAATCATCCAAATATCAAATATTTATTGACCTCATCTTGGATTGCTAATTAAAAATCTGCTAGATTTTAGCAGATCACGTGACCAGCGTCTACCAGGGTCTATTCTCCCCTCGCCAAGAGGAAAGATCCTGGGTACGAGGTTGCCATCAGCTTAATTTGTTTGTAAAAACCAGGGCAGCGTATAGATAAATTATAATGTTGTTGGTTGCTGAAATACAAAACAACAGTAACTCCAATTAAATGAACATTGATTGACATATGAGTCGCATTTTAGGGGAGTTACTATTTTTAGTCTTTTAGGTTTAGGATTAGGGTTTAGATTAGGAAAAGGGTTAGGATTAGGATTCAGATAAGGGTTATGATTCAGATTAGGGTTAGAGTAAGGGTTAGGATTTAAGTTTAACATACAAAAGAATACAGAATCACAAAAGTCTAACAATAGTAACTCCCCTAAAACGTGACACGTATAATGATTAAATTAAATCTAGAGAAGTATAGTCTCTGTCACTTTCATTAAACTCACTTCCTTTTTGTTTTAATAAAAAAATAATATATTTTGGAAAATTTTCAATTCATATTCCTTCCGTAACTTGGTGGTTGACGTTTCCAGTAACTTGGTGGTTGGCGGTAAAAGCGGAAGGTAAACCAGCTTCTAACGGACAATGGCATTGTTTTCAAATCTGCTTAATTAATATACTCTTTTCAGGTGGTTAAGACCGACTATACAGTATGGCAACTTGTTATGCAGCAGAATACTATATATGTATAGATCTCCATGTTTGAAAGACTATCTATTAAAAACTACTTTTTACCAATAGATCTGACTAAGCCTTCATCGACTAACTTCTCCATCTCCTGCCAAGACTCAAGAGGGTGTACATCACTATACTGCAGAGTACCATCTTCATTCTTAGGGAAAGGATTATCTCCTGATTTCAGCCCAATAGGCCAGTGAATAAGATACAGATCAAGATAATCTAGCTGCAAGTCTTTTAACGTTTGCATAAATGCTGGTCTAACATCATTGGCACCATGTTTTGTGTTCCATAATTTTGATGTTACAAACAAATCCTTCCTTTCAATAACCTAAAATATATAGGATATAACTGGTTCGTAAAGATCTATGGTATGCCATTGTAACAGGACCCTGTAATCATGGAATCATGGACTATCATGTAAATTCTCCCTAATAACAGCAATCTTTACTTTTATTTATTTATTTATTTATTTATTGTGCTTCGCTTCCAAACATCATACAACAATTGTATTAAAGAAGCTGGGACACCACAACAGCTTAACACCAATTACAGTGGGCTCTTTACAAAATATCAATAAAAAAGAAATAAGATTATTTAATTAAGTTACGTTTACACGCCGCGATCCGCCGTGTAAGAGCTACTCACATGACCCATGTTGAAAAACTGGGATACCTTAAATCGCTTATGCCCGGAATCTTATGGCGCTTCGCACAGTTGGTTGGGTGACTACAGTAAGTTGTGTGCATTTCATCGACGTTGACATATGATTTTCTGAACAAATTCTACCCATGTTCTCATTTATAGTATTTCCTGTATTTACAGACTGAGTTTTTAAATCATGAGAAGATGAGCCTCCAGTCATCGGAACTGACAGAACACATAAGAAATTTGATAACATATTTCATAGTTAATTAATAATTAGACAAGTGCATGACGTGATTGCTTAACAGTGAACAGAGCCAGAGTAAAAACGTAAGTAATTGTAATATTGGCAAAACAGAGACAGTGATTTGTATAGCCTGTGCGCTTTATTGTGATTTGTGAGAATTTGTTTATCTATGACTTTAATTTTTAATATATTAATAATAATAATAATATAACCAAAACACAGTGCATGATTGTGTCAAAAACTACTGTTCATCAGACACAGAGGGTATACATTTTCAACACAGTCAAATGTTATACAAATAACTAAATATTCATAACCTTGTAACTCACGAGCTAACGGTTTAATTTAAACAAGTGACATTTTCGGCAAAGATTAATTTGAGCATGAAGATTCCAACTTTGGGACCTGGGATTACTGAAAATAGTGAGGTGGAAAATTGATAATGCTAACTCAGATCAGAGATGCATTTCCTTATATACTTGTTGTTATAAACATCCTTTTATTGTATGTACACTGTATACCAATAAAATACATACATTTTGTAATTGTCATGATCAGTTAATATGAGACAAAGAATTGCTGTCAGTTACTGAGCACTACTGAACTGCAAAAGGATTCTAGGGTGTTCTAGCCTATGAAATTACAGTTGATTTTTCTTGAGTTTTGGTTGGGTGTTCTAGCCTATGAAATTACGGTTGAAATTTCAGATGATGACTGAAAACTAGTGGAAACGTTGATTAAAATGTTAACTATTTTCGGAGTGTCTATTGTTTTGTTCTATAGACCCATTGCACATGACGTCACAGCGCCGGTGACGATGCATCTGGAGGACAATATAACTTTTGTAAACAAAGCAAATTTTGTAAAAGTTTATAATAATTTTGTATTAAAATGGTTAATTTTTGCGCTGTATGCGGTTGTTGTACCCGAACAGATATTGTTAGGGAGCATCTGGAGGACATTCTAAGGATTTGTGACGTCAGTGCAATGGGTCTATAGCCTATGAGTTGCCTGATAATTTTCCTCATTAATGATTTTACTCATTAAGGGGAAAGTGCTGGTGCTCAAATCAGACTATCTGCCCAGGTGTTTAGTTAATTCATTAAGTTACATTGAACCCTACTTTATTATTTTACTCTATCTAGCATACACCAAACAATTTTAACTAAAGCCTAGTTTCCATTTGGTCGTTAGTTGTCGCTGGCACGACAAGCGGTAGATGTGAAATAGTCTAATATAATAATAGTCTTTTTGTGTGATATGCAAATCAGTCTTAATGATTGCAGAGTTTTGTAAAGTTTTGTTGACACTCTATTACATCAGCCACTTGTCATGCCAGCGACAACTAAGGACCAAATGGAAACTAGGCTTTAAAGAGGGCTGCAGGTGCTCAATGGATTAATTAGTAATCTATTCAGTCCAACTTTGTGAACTCCAATTCCTTGTAAACAATTGTATGTCATATGTACACCAGTGCACAACTGTCTACACATCTGCTCATATACATGACCACTGTTTCACTGTTGTTGCTGTGGCTACTGTTGTTGTAGTTGTTGAAATTATTATTAATGGAGTTATTGTTGCATAATAGGTAGTATCTGTTTTGATACACCACGCAAAGCATTATTACAGGGTCGTACCATATATACATAGGTCCAACTCGGGCAAAAACCTGTAACTGGCCGCCATGTAGCTGTTATGCAATCATTGTGTACATGTAGTTGCCATGTTCCTAGCCAGTTCGCTAACGAGAGGCATTCACCCCGAACGCATGTCATTTTTAATGTTTTCTGGATTCAACGTAGAAGGAATTATGTGATCTGTGACTTTCAACTTTTTCTTGAAAACTTCCTCCACCTCCAAATACAACATGAACACTGAATTTTCTCTCAGCCTCTCCTTTAACAAATCAATGCCAGACAATACAGGTAGTTGTTTATTGACAGAACTAAGAATATTCTTCGTTTCTTCTGCAGTCTTTGAATTTGAACAACTTTTTGCCACTTTTCATCATAGCGTGGGATTCCTCAACAGTTATTTGCTCATCTTTAATACATATCATCCAGTTATAACAGAGAAGCTGGTCCAATCTAAGGAAACTCTTCTGGGACATATTTTCGTCTAATGAGGACTGGTTTACTACGAGTCCTAACTGCAGCTCTGGGTTTTAGAATTTTCTTTAGTTCCCGTGGCAAAATGACTTGTACTCCCAAATAACTTAGCAGTTTCGGAATTTCGTCTCTCATCAAAAATTGCTCCACAATGTTTAAATAAGGAGACAATTAAGGTAGATAAAACTTTAGAATCCGGTATCTATCAGATAGAAATCTTTGCAAGAAACGTCTTAAGGAAAGAGCATCCAATGCAAGAGATTTTGTCAATAAAAGAGCAATGACAAACACTGTACATTGAAAATCTAGAAGTCATGTGTGGTACAGGTATATTGGCAAATGTGCTGTATTGGCGAATATTGTTTGAATAAAAAAGTAAAGCTGGTTACCAAATGTTAGAAATATTTACTTATTTATCTAGGAACTTTTAAATAATTAAAATATTTATGCATGTGATTGCCTGCGGGCCATATGATAAGTATGATGGAAAATATTACCAAAATATTAAAAATTACACTAATACGTTTAGACTTTGGTGATGCCACGTCTTATCATTCATGCTAACTTCTGCTGAAAATAAAGTTCTTAACTACTCTGCCATAAATTACACGTGACATGTTTACACATTGAACTAATTTAATACAGTAATATCTCGTATGTACAGTAAGAAATAAAAAGTAGTATCTTGTATATTCCTTATCTTATTAATACTCTAATTGGCTAAAAAGATTTAAATATTCATTGTAGTCAAATAAATACTGTTATGATGCAAATTAAAACGTGGAAATACAAGATTGTTATTGCCACTTTCAACAGTATTCATAAATTTTGCAATATCAAAACACATTCACTCCATCGATTGCAGCCATATTGAGTTGCTGATTGGCTACAAGTTCACAGTTAACAGCTAACAAGACGATGGCATTATCTGAAAATAATATCTGCTGTGCAGATACAAAAACCAGCACAGAAAAGATTAATTTGTATTTTAAAGTCTAAGGGCGCTTTCCATTTAATGGCCTGACCGGTCAGACCCAAAATCTTTTCTCTGTATCAATGGAAAGATCTGGTCTATGTTTCTCACATATCTAGCGAAAATGGACCTCATTCTAATGTTATCTAAAATTTTCGGTCAGATAGGTTCGAAGCCCAAATCTTATGTGTTTCATTCAACAATTTCACCGTTCTGACCGGTCTGGCCGTGTTAATGGAAAGCGCCCTAAACTGTTGTCCAGAACACATAAATTGAACATTCCACATGCGTGATCATGTCCAGCATTGCAGTCTGGATTAGCCTGCGAACAGGCGTTTATTCAGGTGGGCCTCGTATCACCTGAATAAACGCCTGTTCGCAGGCTAAGTCTGGGTATGTGGGCCATTGTCGGGAGCGAGCTAGGCAGGTACCTGTACGTAGTCAATCTCATGCCCACATTCCTTTCTCTCTCACCCCCACACCCACAAGCACTGCAACTGCAAGTGCAAAACACATCTTTCATATAGATACTATTAGATAGAAAACTTTATTTAAACACGCTGACCCCGTCAACCGAAGTTGATTTCCACGAGGGGCGAGTACAAAAGTATACATACATGCATAAAGAATTTTAAAACCTATTTACAAAATTATATAAGATATATAGTATTACAGTATATAACGTAATTAACTAGTATGATAATCTATTTACAGGTAGATCTACTGTATACTTACATTAGCTATCAATCAATGTGAGTAGCGATTTTCTTTGGACAGGAAGAAAGGGATTGGCTCTCTCTGATTTCTTTTGGAATAGAATTCCAAAGGTGTGCTCCATCATACATAAAACTTTTTTCATATTATTAGTACGTGTTCGTGGTGAACAAAGGCTATTTGAAATGTCCCTTAGTTTGTCACCTCATCTTTATATGTGAACAATATGGGCGAACAATATATGCATTATACTGTACACAGAAAGTAGGGGCTTTTATTAGTAAATTCCGAATTAATTTACTGTAGGCGTCTAAGAGCCGACATTCCGGATGTTATTTTCTTGCAAATGTTCTCAGTGTTACTCCTCCAAGATAAATGCTGGTTAATTTTCACTTGTTTAATTTAATTGATTAGTTTTCAATTTTAACATTTAGTTGCAAATTTGAAATATTTTAAACAATTGTTAAGAACCAATTAACATAAACTCAGTCTTGGCTGCATTTAGGCTAAGATTTTCCAAATCAGAATTCAGCTTCAAGAACAGTAATAGAGTCTCCAGAAGCTGTCTGGTTAGTGTCGTCAGCAAACAACTGAGGTTTTATATAGGCATTGAGGCAAATCATTAATATACAGTATAACAGAAAGAATAGTGGCCCTAAAATAGAGCCTTGTGGTATGTCACATTTGGTCAATTTCTCTGATAAAATAGACCACATTTGGCATTTCTATAGCTTCTATTTGAGAGATAAGATTTGAGGAAAGATAGACCTTGCCCTTTCATTAGCTAGTTTTTTTCAATAGGATTTGATGATCAACAGTATCAAATGCTTTTTTCAAGTCAACAAGACGCTCGAAAGAGCGTTAACTCACTGGGGCTATAGTGATACGCTTGTTAGATGGTACTACAATCATATGGCCAATTGAAGAGTTGATTGTGACCTGTCCCCTGTTGCAAAATTGCGGTGCCCGTGCCAAGTTTGGCATAGAGCCTGATCTCAGGTTAAGTTTGGCACCGCTACCATAGCACACGGTTTTTGGGGGAGCCGGGAGGCGTTTGTTCCGAAACAAATGCTTCCTCATGCATAGAAAAATTCCTTGCACGTTCTCTCAATTTCCTTTTTGCGGGAAAATTGTAGGCGGAATCGCCGGAAAGTTTTATTTGTAAAGCACCGTATTTAGTACTGTGTCTGCATGGTCTTTACTCTGTTCTTATAAAAGCATAGTCAACACTTAGCAGTCTTATATCGAGTTTATATTTCATACAACTGTTCCTGTGCATCGCTGTCTTTGATTTTGTATTTCTGTCTTTGTCGGGCTATAAGCTGTCATTTTGACCGCTTAACACGATTTATTTGGCATTAATACATCTCCAAATTCATTAGTCTTGTCGTTGAATCCTCGTTGCAGTAAAAAAGCAGTTTTAAAATAACGTAAACATATTCATACTGGTTAAAATAAACAGCAGCTTTGGCCACAGGGGGCTCAACTAGTGTCAGTAACAAGTATAAAATAATCAATATAATAAACTTACTTTAAAAGATTTGCATATATAATTTTTCGCAACAACATCGAATAGAGAAAGAGCAAAAAATGATCTATATGAAGTACTACAAAAACCTCACGGGTAAGTAATGGCCTATCCATCGGAGATTTCCGATCGCAGTTGAGAAATGCATCTCAAAGCTACTTTTGATTTTATAGAGCAATATTTTTTATTTCTGATTATTTACATTTTTAAAAACTTAATATTGAAACTACAGTATAGTGTATACCGACGCAAACAAATCACCGCTATTTTGAAATCTAGCATGTCACGAGTGCCGAACTTCATCCGACTGGATAGGCTTTGGTAGACATATCGCGAAAATTGTGAAGAAAACTTGCTGTTAAAAAGTATACTGTAAACCTCCGACTATAAGCCCTGGGCTTATATACTTTCGTAAGCGATTTTTGATGGGCTTATACAAGGGGGGGGGCTTATTTACGGGGGGGGGGGCTAATACATGGACGATCTTTTGTGTTG
>CACRXK020011127.1:0-16741 GCA_902702795.2 Paramuricea clavata | reverse complement strand
TACAGGGCTGGGCTCAATTGTTGGGCAGACTAGGCCAGTCGGGCAATATTTACTTCACAGTTGGGCAATATTGGCTTATTATAAAAATAAATATGAGAAATTATTCCCTCAATATTGGGGGAAATATGCTATATAATGGTCGAAAATTTAGTTCATTTTGATTAATAGTCATTTAATATATGTGCTATCATAATTAATAGTCATCTAATATAGCATCCTCAAATTGGGAATAATTTGTAAATTTAAATATTTGTGTATAATTCATAATTTATCCTACCAATACAAAATGCAATAAATATAGAACACACAATTTATCAAATAAAGGTAAAAAAGGTATTAAAAACTTTATTATGTAATATTTACATTGAATATCGTGGTTGAAGTTGTAGATTTATACTTGAAATTTCAATTTTCTAACGAGAACAGTTTCGCTTTATTATGTTAATTAATTTTTTTACTTTGTTCGCCATTCTTGCTTATTTACAAATACAAATAGTCCATTTCTTCTTTTGCTCTTTTCAAAATAGCCCAGAATTTGGTTCAAAAAAGTATTTTCATGCAAAAACCAGCATTTAACTTTTGTATACACTCCTTGTGATAGCAGACATGTTGCCAAAATATCACTCGGTTAATGAATAACTTCCGGTACTTTCATTGTATTCGCATTGACCAATCAAATTACGTTCTGAGTTGGATTATCCCAGGGCTTCTGAGAGCCAATAAGCGCAGAAGCCCTGGGTACGAGGTTGATATATTCGTAAAATTTGATACACAATACCTTGTTGGCTTGATCTTTTGACATTCTCAGTATACAACTTTATTATTGCCAACGTCAACGATTGCCCAGCTAGCGAGATCACGCTAGTATAAAGAATAAAGTATAAAATATAGCGAGTTCACACATCCCTAGCAAGTTTGGTACAGGTACAGCAAGTTCACAATTCACTGCTTTTTTGAAAAACATAATATGAGCGGCCCCTTTTGATTTGATTTGACCAAATGATCGCCACGAACACACACCAAAATATACACCTAGACTCTAGAGCCTAGAGGAGATACAATTCGAATTTTTATATAAATGTATTAAAAACAGACTATTACGTTCATTTACATATATAAGTATTCAAACGTTCAAATAACTATTTTTATCAACATATATACCTTCAAAAATAT
The DNA here is from genome assembly GCA_902702795.2 of Paramuricea clavata. NCBI lineage: Eukaryota > Metazoa > Cnidaria > Anthozoa > Malacalcyonacea > Plexauridae > Paramuricea > Paramuricea clavata. The sequence goes on along the minus strand of CACRXK020011127.1, from coordinate 15,568 downwards.
AACTCTTTTCCTCCAAAATCAAATAAGTAATATTGTAAAATCAGCCGCTCGTGCATTCGTACAATGGAAAAATATGCGATATGCCAAATGGTCATGTCAAAATTAAATGTCATAGCTCCTATGAAGCTACGGCACACCGAACACAGCTTTCGGACGTGATCGGATTGACATCGTTCACTTCCTGCGTATATAAAATTTTACGCAACATCATTCTGTGACGTCAGAAAATGCGACCCGAATGACCGAACGACAAACAAATGAGATTTGCTTTGGCTAAAATACATAGGTCGCGCGGGGATCTGGCACGAGTAAAAACTATAAACGTCGTCAAGAATAGGTGGCTGCCTTCGCTTCGCCCGGCAGCAATTAGTGAAAATCACCGACGTTAATATTCCGTGTGAACCGCGAAAGCTTGGGTTCTAATGTCAATAAATATGGCGGATTTTGAAAATATACAGTATTTGCATGCAAATGTTTTATGGATACAGAAGCAAGATATTGAACAGTTCAGGTGCCGTACACTTTATTTTAACTGCTATTTAGATAGAATACTATCGTTGTCGAATTGAATTTGTCCTAAAGCCCGTGGTAACATTCCAAATTAATGCTGCAAATGTCCCAAGTCCGTCTCTCCCTACTTTTCTCCTGAGACGGATTTCAACCAAGTCTAGTATAGCCCCAGCGAGTTAACGTTCCGCAGAGCGTCTTGTTCAATTAAGGTTGTCCACGAGCAAAGCGGAAAAGTCGAATACGAACGCGAAAGGCTGCTGGGAATCGCTAAAAAATTAATGAATTTATTAGACTCCCGCCGCCCCCGATGAGAATCCGCACGATGTGTGAAAGGATTAGCGTTTCTGGTGTTGGTAACCATAGGTTTGTGTCAAAGTTGATGAACTGATGACATATATTAATCATCGAACCTTGCTACTTATTTGTAATAGTATCTTTGAAACCAAACTTCATTTAATATTAACTACTGAATTAGTTTCTTTAATATCTCGACTTCATATTACACATTGCAAATTGTGGTCGTCATATAAAAACAAAATTCGCGCGCCAAATTCGAATAGAATACACGCCAAGGCGCATCAATGGACGACGTTCAAACGAGTGTTTGCGCACAACATAGATGATAAGAAAAATTGGTATGCCTACAAATTGATACAATAAGTCGCTTGTTAGCAAAACATTCAAGTGTTTTCCATCAGAGATTAAGCGGGTCAAACTTGAACACTTGCGAGACGACGAAGGTCGCCAAGTATCGCATCGCCATTTCTTTGCCGGGGTGACTAAAGACGTTATCACTGGCACGACAGACTTATGTTCTCGACGCTTGGGGCAAGTAAGGCATTCGAATAATCAGTCCTATCAGAGCAAAGTCGGCTGCTGTTGTCCTAAAGTTTTATAATGAAATCACATCGTATTATGCATGAATCATTGTATATGATATTAGGGTTACGTACAGCGCTCTATACAGCAGGTCTGTATTATCATAGTTAGCCTATAATTCAACAAACCTTATTTCTGCGCGAATTGTACTGATTAGAACCGGTGTCCCAGGAAATTTGACCCTCCCAAATAAGGCCCCCTCTTCGGAAATTTGGTCCCCTCGAAAACATAGTTTATTTTATTGCTATAAGCTCGGAAATCGTGAAGCTTCTTCTAAAACCAAGATCCTAAAAGTGTTTGTCAGTATTTATAGTTAGTTTGCATAACTTATTTGTGTCAAAATTCTTCATTGCGGCCAAGAACGAAAAGTTTGAAGGGAAGCGTAATAATAATACCGGACAGCCAAATAGTGAAATAGAATGTATATAATTTATCAAGAGACCGCAAAAATATTTTTGCTTTTACTGTGCATGCAAACGCTAAAGCTAGCGCAAATTTGCGTTTATATTATAAAGACCAATTTAGTGGAGACTCGTGTTTAGAAAGATGCAGTCATCTTTTGCTGACAGGTTAAGAAGATGCAGTCATCTTTGCTTAATCAGTTGAACCTAATTCTTCATAATATAATAACACATGCATCCTATTATGCATGAATCATTGCATGTATATGAAATTGCGGTTGCAGCTATACATACGGTAGCTATATATTATGTTCTGTATTATCATAGTTATAATTCAACAAGTCTTATTTCTGCGCGAATTTACTGACTAGAACTGCCCAGCCAAATATAATGTATAGCTATATCAAGAGACCGCAAACAGTACACGAAATCTTTTTGTTTTAAAATCAGTTTGCAAACGCCAAAGCTAGCGCAAATTTGTGTTTATATTATAAAGACCAATTTAGCGGAGACTCTTGTGTTCAGAAATATGCAGTCATCTTTTGCTGACAGGTTAAGAAGATGTAGTCATCTTTGCTTAATCAGTTGAACCTAATTCTTTATAATATAATAACACATCCTATTATGCATGAATCATTGCATGTAGGCCCTATATGAAATTGCGGTTGTAGCTATACATACGCAGAGGAGGTTGGAAGCAGGTCGCAAAGCATCATGGGTATTGAGCGCCTAATTCCACGCGTGGCTTCATTGACTGTTGACTGTCGAGGAGTGAACATCTCTCTGACTAAACCAATATGGAAGTATCGAACGACAAGAGTGTCAGATACTCTGTGAAAACAGCATATTGCTGTATTGTTGCGATCCTCATTATGACTTGTATTTTACTATAGCTATAGTTTGCCTTTTTTTAAATTGCTTGGGACATGTTGTCATTTTATTTTAGTCACAGTTTATAAATAATCCGTCTGAGCGAAGGATTTATGTTTATATAAATATTCCCAATAGCAAGGTTCTTCTTTCTAAGTTGGATGGCGTTAAATTTAAGGTTGGTATACTACAATGCATTACAGTTATCTTGTTATTTAGTCAAATGTCCGCTTTGTTGTTTTTATTCTTGCACTGTACTGTACTGTAATTTCATAAATACACTGTACACAATTATAGCGTAAATATATTTGTGTTTATTGCCTATAGTTTGACCCTATTGTGTATGTGTCTATGTACTGTGTCACTGTGACACATTATGTACATGTTTTGAGTTAAACAAATTGTTGAATAAATTTTTGCTGAAGTATGATGCCTGTTTGTATCTAGTTGTGGATAGATTTCACATATATGTGCATACAGTAGTTATATATTTTTCAATTTTCATCTGTAAATAATATTGCCATATTTGTTTGTTGTTCTAATATTACTGTAAATAGTGACACACTTGTGCATTAGATTACTAATTTTAGAGATTACAGTGTATGTATAAAATAATAAAATAAACATTTTCTTGGTATGATTTTGTAGACAGATCTATTTGAGTGGTTGGCTGGTCTTGAACCTGGTCAGGTAATGAAGGTGATATGGTAGAAAGTTGTAATGAAGGTGATAGGGCAGAAAGTGGTGACCAGTTAAGTGATGAGGATAAAAGTGACGAGGACAAAATCACCCATGCTGTACCATTCAAGTGCACCGGTGCTGCTCATGAGAAAAACTACCAAGTTACATCATTTTGGAACAGGGATACCTTGCTCTTCATTGGCCAGAGCAATTGAATTCAATGGACCCAAGTGCAATTGATCTAGACTATGGAACAGGATGGACGTATGTTGGTTATATTGCTTCTGAAGTATGCGAGTATTTGCACCCACTAATTGCCGCAGGAGATATCTTAGAGGTCTATGTTCAGCATATCAAGTATAGGGTTAAGTTTCTTAAAATAAATTAAGTACGTAATTGTAACATGTGCTGTACTAAATGAATAAATAAATAGTTTATACATTCACTTGACCAACTTTGTGAGTAATTTTTCATTAAAATTAATGCAACAATAAAACAAAAATATGTCTATTTATATACAATAATATTGATCAAAGGTCCCACAATAACATGCTGCTGATACTTTAAATAATTAAGGTAGATTATATGAGAATACAAAAAAACCTGCATATAATGCACCTATCAATGTTAACTCCCAGAGGGGGGGGGGGGATATTTGATCATTAATTGCATCTCCACCCTAGGTATTTTGATTAGTATTATATTTTTAATATTGTATTTATTGCAATTTATTGCAAAATGGTAGGGCATTTGACCAATATTTATTGCCCAATTGCATTTGATTGAAAATTTGATAAAATAATCAAATGCCCCACATATGTCCGACCCCCCTCTCTGGGGCTTAACATTGATAGGTGCGTAAGAACCACCATTTCTCAAACTTTATCTGAATTAGTTGTGTAACAGCATTTATACAAAATACTGTTAAAAAATGCCAAGTGGGCCTTCACTGCTATAAAGGGCATTCTATCCAATGCATTATAGGACCAACATCTCCATGGCGTTGTTCTCCAAACTATCGAGCAGCGTTATAAATCAGATTGTCTTTTTTACCAGCATGAAGTACAGACATAGCCTTGGCAACAATTGGGGAGAGGCACAAATTTAGCATCTAAAGCAGGATTAAGTTTTACCAGCCATTTTTGAAACAGGTGGATGAGGAGTTGTTCTTGTTGTCGCTGGGTTAGTTGTGAAAATCCAAAAGTCATGTCAAGTCATATCATATCAGTAACATTATCACAGAAGTGAACAAGTTTAGAACTCCAAATTTAATGACGATGCTTAATTCTTGCAGACGAAATCATTCACAAAAATAGAATCCACTAGCCAAAATCACGAATCTCAAATCTAAAACTAATTAACATCAGTCAAACAATGAATTTCACCAATAAAATCTTGTTACAGAAGTGCTTTAATTATTTACATACTTTAACCAATATATATAAATCCTTCAAAAAGAGAAATCATAAGCGTGGCGTGTCTTTATATGTGATAAAACACGCTTCAAATTTCAACTTGTATTTTCTCAGCTAATACAAAGTTATTTTGGAAAATTATTTCGCCAATGCCGTGATCTAACTGAGACGTTTTTGAAGCTGTTTAATAAACTCGTAGTTCGTGTTTTATCACATATAAAACACTCGGCTACGCGTCGTGTTTTATATGTGATAAAACACTCCTACTCGTTTATTAAACATTATAGATAATATATCGAAACTTCTATAGTATATCAAATTTCTTTAGAAAAAAGCTAGTAATAGCAGTTCATTATCGATCTGAGTGACAAGGCAGCATATTTACAAAGGGCTATATTCAACGGTGAATATCTCGAAAACGGTTGAGAGGCCGAGGGGGGCCGGCTGGATAGAATTAAAGATTATACTTTTATTTAATTAACTAATCGTGAAAATAATAGCGAAATCGAACCATGGAGATTTGAGATTTTTGTCTTCAAAGATTGTTGACAGAAACGCCATTAAATTACATCGCGACGTCATAGCGCCTAAGTGAGAGGTCAAAATAAACTGGAAAATGACGCTTACCTTTTAAGATACCGTTCCAATGGGTAGATTGACTGTTGTAGAAGTAGTATCGCGTGAAATATAGGTCTATTTCACGCGATACGGCAGCTATATATAGGTCTGTATTATCATAGTTACAATTCAACAAGCCTTATATATTTCTGCGCGAATTTACTGACTAGAACTGGCCAGCCAAATAGAATGTATAGCTATATCAAGAGACCGCAAACAGTACACGAAATCTTTTTATTTTAAAATCAGTTTGCAAACGCCAAAGCTAGCGCAAATTTGTGTTTATATTATAAAGACCAATTTAGCGGAGACTCTTGTGTTCAGAAAGATGCAGTCATCTTTTGCTGACAGGTTAAGAAGATGTAGTCATATTTGCTTAACCAGTTGAACCTAAATTTTTATAATGAAAACACATTCCGGTATGCAACGAGTTCTATGGCATTGGTATATTATATGCAGATATTCATAACTCATTAAGCCTTTCTGCGCGAGTTGCAACTACATGTCATGGCTATTTTCATTTAGAATCTAACCATATAAAACCTATATGGGATATAGCTGAATACCCTCCCGTGTACAGGCTTCTGTAAGCAAATGTAAGCAATTGTATTGCATTTCACGGGATTTCACAAGACTATAGCAACTTATTTCTAAATATTGAACTAAACGCCACATGCTAATTTTATATACCCACTGCGAACAGAACCAGATTGATAACAGCTGTGCCTATTAATTTTATTGGGATTAGACATAATTGCATCCGGCGAACAGCACAAATTTTGTGCAATTGTTGACACCTTTTTTTGCGGATTCTTATCCCAGCATTCTTTCGCGCTCGTATTCGACTTTTCCGCTTTACTCGGGGACAACCTTAATTGAAACAGCTGTATACAACCTGAGAAAAAAATGGGTGGACCGACAAGAGTAAAACAACCCGTAAATGCCCCAATACTTGCGAGAAACAAATTTGGTTCAGTGTTTGTTTATAAAATTATACTCAATTAACAACTTGGGATATCCCATGCGTCATGTTACTATCATATTCCAATTAGACTTTCCAAAGTCATTTCCAGATCCTTCCGTGGCACGCTTCACTTCCGCTGTGGAAAGGACTTTTGTCACTTGCAGCAACCCAAATATTACCGGTGACGTTTTGTTTACCTAATAGGCAGATTTAGGTAGAGGACGCGGACGTCAAAGACGACGTGCCGGAAAATGGCGTATTATACACAAATGGTTTTTTTAAAAGCAAACAGGGTAAACAATGTAAATACGATTTGTAGAACACAAAAACCATCTGAAAATACAGAAACAAACATTACGTTGAGTATATAAAGTACAGGGTGAAGAAGTAAACTTTAATACTATCATCGAAGAGTACATCTGATGATTCAAAATTTCCTCACTAATTTCGGGTTTAATTTGGGTTTCTTAATCTGGATTACTGATTATTACAAATTCGTTTGTTCGGAAACAACGCGTTCTTTTACTGGATTTTGAACTCTAGTGACGTCTTCTCGTTGATCACAATCGTCGCCCCTCTGCCTTCCGTTGGTTACATTTCTCTGATTCTTTTCAATAAGAGTAAGACTAGTTTCTACTACGTAAAATCGCTCGCGAAAGTAGTTTTCTTGTTGACACAATTACGGCATACATTGTTAATTGACAAATATATAATTATAATATATATATATATATATATATATATATATATATATATATATATATATATATATATATATATATATATATATATATATATATATATATATATACTGCTGTGTGGTATGGCATCATGCTCTACCTTTGTACCTCGCCGATGATTTAGAGCGAGTGCAAAAACGAGCGCTGAGGATCATTTTGCCGGGTTACTCTTATAGGGAAGCATCAGCGCAACTTGGGTGTTCCAGATTGGATGAAAGGCGAGAACATCATTGCCTCAATACTATGAAACGCATAGAAATTGAAGGACCACTGTCAAAACATGTTCCATTGTCTAGGGCTAGTTCAAATGATTATGAACTTAGAAACTCTAACACATTAACAACAATAAAATGCCGAACAGAACGATATCGCCGTAGCTTTTTTCCCAGTACAGTAGCTTTATATAATAGTTAGAGTAAAGAAACGTAAGCGTGATACTTAATTACGATGATTTTAATGCAATTCAATAAGATTTTTAGACTTGGTGCGTGCAACTTAATTTTTTATATATGTAAATATATATAGCGAACCAATTTTGTAAACGCACCATAATTCAATCTATTGCGAAGGTGTGTATCTTAAACCATTAATAATAATAATAATAATAATAATAATAATAATAATAATACGCATTGTGCGAATGCTCAGTGCTTGCAGTTTGAGTACTCTGGCAATGGTTTGATGTCCCACATTCGTGAGGCATCAAAGGTAACTATTAATACTAGTTACCTTCATCCTGCTCATCAGCACTACACTGATGAGGCCCAAAAGGCCGAAACGGTACCGTATATATATATATAGGCAAAGATAAAATAAACCTGGTTTACTTCATAAGATTTATTCACTACAAACTTGTTTTTGCTTGTCATACGAAACAAGTTTGTAGTGAATAAATCTTATGAAGTAAACCAGGTTTATTTTATCTTTATCTATATTAGCTCTATACTTCGGTATATCGATAATTGTTATATATATATATATAACAATTATACCATGAGCTCGAGTCGTATATGAGCTGATAGCCGACGAGATGCGTAGCACCGAGTCTGCTATCAGCCATATACGACGAGAGCGAATGGTACAATTGTTTTATAATATAGTCTAATAGCCATTAACTGAAGCAATAATTATCCTCTGTTACAATGTCTTGACAATTTGTTCGGCAAAAAACCGCTTGGCCTTGAAAATTTGAATTCATTTTGTTTTACAACTCGAAGACGAAGTGAAAGAAATGGTTTTAGAACAGGTATATCTCACAGAAAAGCTCAGATATATTCTACAGATGTTTGGTAGTATGGTAAGTGCTTGTTGACTGCAAATTCATTTGTGTTTCGTTGCAAACGTTTCTGAACAATTTATATTCTCAATGAACATGTTTTTTCGCTGTTGTTTCGGTATTAATTCTTTAAAACAACTTGTATTTAAACTAATTTCTGTGCAATAAATGTATTTTGCTAACCTGTCAAATTTTTTTGAGAGTTTTTCCTTGTACTATTATCTTTCTCAAAGCGAATATTTTCCTTTTTCTGCTTCGCAAACTCTCATGTAGTTTTTGGACCGCTATCTTGTTTTTCGCTACTCGCCGTATATGAGCTGATATACGGTGCGTAATTCAACCAATCAGATTGCAGAACAGCTCATATACGGCGAATGACTATATTATCTCTCTCTCGACATAATCTTTCTTGATCGTTGAGTTTCAGCAATGTAAATGAAAGGAATTTCATAGTCCACAACCGGTCTTAATCATGTGCTTTCATAGTCTAAACACAGCGATGTTTGTGAAAGCAAAGTCCCGTTATAAAATAAATCCTTTGTTTCAATATCGGACAGGATACACTTCAACTATAAACAACCATATCGTTCGTTTAATACCGTTTGATCAACAGCCGGTGTAGAAGATATTGATTTTTCTACGGCGATACGTGCTAAACTTCGCGCGCGTGTGGAGTCAGTTTTCCTTGCAAGTGAAATATGATCCAGCTTCTCGCTTGAAATGTAACGCAACATTTATTATTGATGACATTCAGTAGCATGGAAAGCTGGAAAGTATGTGAAAACTTCAGTTGATCAAATTTGTGCAAACATTGTACATATATATTGCATCGCAATTGTCGTGAGTACTGTGGCAAGATAATCTTCAATTAGGCCACAGAACCAGCGATAAAGTCTCCCAAAAAATTTCCCGCCTCAACAGTTTTCATATTTTGTCACATTATATATCGCCTTTTAAGTGCTTTGAAACTGTTGAAGTCGATGTCGTGACAAGCGAATTCGGTATATTGTGTACCTGCATGGGGTCTTCTAGCAACAGCGCTTTAGAAAGCTGGCCGTTTGGCATTTGCATAAAGCAGTTAATTGCTGAGGCTCGATAGAAAGGAATGACAAAGGTTTTTGTTGATAGACATTTCGAGCAAAAATCGCATTCATATTTTGTCTGGTCAACAAAAGAAGATACGTATAAAAATATTTGAGCGTTCTGTAACAAAAATGATTGTCAAATACATGCCAGCAGACCTATAAAAACCGACATTTTGGCATTGGTATATTAATCAGTTCATGCATGGCTGTGGCACAGATTAATTGGTTCGACCAAAATAATTAAAGTAAAATTGTATGGCACCCTTAGTAGGTAAAGATAAATAAGAGTATATTTTCATAAAGTGTGAGTTTTCAGCTAGCCGGACATGATATCAAGCATCTCGATAGACAACAAAAATCTAATTCGAATATTGTTGGCGAGATAATCTAATTGTCGCGGGTCGCGGGTTTTATTTGCAGGTATTTTCGCGGGTCGCGGGTTATTAACAAAAGTTGCGGGTTTTGTCGCGAGTTATTAACGAAAGTCGCGGGGGGTTTTCCCGGGATTTTCTAATTTCCCTGTCAGCTATGGCGTTCCGTTGCGGACAAAAATACGAGTTAAAATATTCAATTCGAAGTCGAATATTTTGGGATCGAAGTCGGGAATACGATAATCGAAGTCCAAAATACGATATTCGAAGTCCAAAATACAATAATCGAAGTCCAAAATACGATATTCGAAGTCCAAAATACGATAATCGAAGTCCAAAATACGATAATCGAAGTCGACTTTTTTTCATCGAAGTCGAGAGGAAGTGAAAAAATAATATTCGAGAGGATACGGAAGTTGTCAGGAGAAAACCGGAAATAGGGATTTATTGCCTGGGGACAAAGTTCCGTAGGTATATAAAAAGGCTTGCATTTATGCCTATTCGCCGGTTATTTTTAAAATACGTACGTAAAAATGGCGCAGCGATGGCTTCCAAATTTTGAAGAATTTTTTTACTCTTTGGGACGACTTATTGAAAATGCAGAGAGGCAGTTGCACTTTCAAACTTGCTCGGAATACTGTACCTTATACGCCGTCTGGACGAGTACGAACGAACTGTATCGACTTTGCTATCAAGGCTAAACGAAACTTATCAAAATATGCCTGATGTACTTCGTTCTTTTCAAGACATCGAGTTTCTTCGAAATCGCTTGGGGGCACTGCGTCAAGAATTTGAAGGTCGATCCAACAATATGCAAGATGACAACTGTGAAGAGGAATACAACTTGCGCAGTCGCCTAGAAAATACAAATGAAGGACGAGGACGGCGAAGGGTTGAGATTGCACAATCCCAGCTTGAAGCATTACACAATGCAGGAGGCTTTCGTTGGAATGATGCTGCGCGTATGTTACAAGTTTCAAGCAGAACCTTGGGCCGACGAAGACACGAATTGGGCATGAGGGTTGAAGGAAGAGAGTTCTCTGATATAAGTGATATCCAACTTGACAATGTTGTTCGAGAAGTGCTGCAGTCTACTCCGTCTGCAATATTAAGGCTTGTTCAAGGATCACTTAGACACATACCTAATTTTAGTGTGCAGTGATAACCAATTTGTGCAGTGATAAAACTAAAATGTGCAGTGATAAAATGTAAAATGTGCAGTGATAAAATTTGCTGTGATAAGTTGTTAATTAACAATTAACACGAAAATCAGGCAATGACAGAAGAACTCAGCTAAAAATTCGTCTTGACACTCCTTGACAGTATTAATCTAAACATTTTAAATGAGAATAATTTGAATGAAATTGAAATGATAGCTGACAAATTATCGAACGTGCACTAATATTATACTACTCCAGGTTTATCAGATGTCGAACAAAGTCTCGCACCAAAGGTCCCTTTATGAGCCTGGATGATAAAGTGAATGATACTTATCGTTTTGTCATTAGTGTGTAATCTTCAGAATTCTATAGAATGTCTCCGCACATTGCATAAAATTCCCTTTTAGAGAGCATAGATTACAAAATTTTCTGTGGGTGCATGCCCTTGGAATTCCTCTAGAGGTTTGTCAGTCCTAAGCTGTCTAAGCTGCCTCTCATTTGCCAATACGAAAATATTTCTTTCTTGCAAGTATGTGATTATGAAACTATGCCGTCACAGATAGTTGAATCTATAGGTGCTGTCAAAGGGGGCAATTTTTCCTTGGGCCTTAGTTAAAGGGGGGCCGAAATAAAGAATTAAGTAAAATATAGTATACACATATATATAACTGTCAAAGGACTTCCAGAATGCAGGATTTGGCCATTTCTGGGACCTCAGATTATAAAATTTCCCTGGTCCCTGGGGAGAATGCCCGGGACCCCCTAATGATAGTGTTAGAAGATGGAATCACGTGGGGCACCAAGTAAAATTTGGCCATGGGTACGCAAATGTCCCTGGGCATGCCTGAGTGTTGTGCAGTGTATGTTGGTTTTTGGCATTTTTGAATATTAATTGTAGCCTGTTTTGTGCATAGTTACACATTATAAAGTGTGTTCAGAAATTTTTAGGGCGTGCTTCTGCTCGGCTAAACTTTGCGCAAAAATGTGCAGTGATAAAAAATTCTTAAAATTAGGTATGCTTAGACAGCAAAGCCTTGTTGTTCAAAGATTAAGGGTACTTTAATCGTTAAGGAGAGTAGATCCAGTCGCTTCTACTTTACAAAATGCAAGGCAAATAATCCGAAGAAAGTATAACGTCAAAGCTCCCAATTCATTGTGGCAAGTATAATTTCTTTATTCATACTTTTACTGTAATAGTTGGTTAGAGCTTTTGTTTGGGATTGCAAATATATATGGTTCCACCCCACCCCTTACCATCTAAGAAATTGTATTTTTGAAAAATCTGACAAGATCAGCCTGTTGACATATACTGTACAGTAGGACGCTGCACTTAGTGATGGTTCACCATGTTGCAATTATAAGTAAGCAATTACTATTGTCATGAAAGAAACTGTTTTATGTTAAATGTGGGTACGCCAAAACTTTGTTACACACTCAAGCAACAGCAAAGTTTTGATACAGTGTCTGCACAAGAACTTAAGCTAAAAATGTTGGATATTTTATTCTAGGCACATAGATGGAAACCACAAACTAATTCAACCATACAGAATAGTTATCAAAGGAGGTATTGATGGCTATTCACGTTTAGTTGCTTTCTTGCAAGCATCGACCAACAACGCCGCTGCGACTGTGTTGAATCTATTTCATTCAGCAGTTGAGAGGTACAACCTACCATCTCGGGTTCGTTCTGATCTTGGTTTGGAAAACATTGAAGTGGGAAGATATATGCTTGAACAAAGGGGGATTAATCGTGGAAGTATCATTACAGGCACATCTGTTCATAACCAACGCATTGAGCAACTTTGGCGTGACGTCAATAGAGTTATTGTTTCTCTTTTTCTGAATATTTTTTTATATCTCGTGGGGAATAATATGCTAGATCCATCGAATAAAATGCACTTGTTTGTCCTTCAATTTGTATATCTAGACTTAATTAACAGTGCATTGGATCAATTTCGTTCACAGTGGAACAATCATCCAGTGTCAACTGAATGCAAGTTTTCATCACAGCAGTTGTGGATCAGGGGTATGATAACTCAGAGAAGTTCATCATCTACCGCGCAGTACAAGATGTAGTGCATCCTTCAATTTTAGGCATTGATGAAGATGGTCCTGTCCCAGAACAACAACAAAACTACCAAGTTTTGGTTCCTCAGTATTCAATTAACATTACAGATGAGCAATTACATCATATTAGAAGAGAAATTCAGGCAGTGAGCGACAATAATGGAATCACGCAATATATTACAGCTCTTAACATAGTAAGCTCTATTCTTTAATTAAAGCTGATGCCAGTCATTCCAGGCATTAATATAAGTTTTATAAACCATACTTTTGAAAGATCTCACTAAAGTAAACTCCCGTGGCATATAAGGCGGGGTCACGTTTTTGAGCGGCGAACGCCCTTCAATTCGGCGTGAGATACTCTGCCCCCCCCCTCCAGGTAAGACTTTGTTCAATTTTGAAAACATTCAAGAAAGACATATTTAATGATCTCAAATATGGTCAATAGATCATACATGTAAACATTTTCCTCACTTCTTTCTCATCCTCAAGGACACTTATTTTGATTTACCAAGACACACTTTTGGTTCACAATGACACAAAGTGTGCAAAACACATTATTAAAAATGCCTGGATTGAGCGATTACGAAATTATGCCAATAAGACCATCTCTAATGCCGCTTTTCCACTTGCGAATTTTTTCGTGCGAAGCGAATTTTTCATTTGTCTTTGGTCCCTCAACTGGAACCATGTGGAACTAATTGGATAAAGACAAAAGAAAAATTCGCTTCGCGCGAAAAAAATCGCAAGTGGAAAACCGGCTTAACACTTGACATGAGCAAATAATATAAAATGTAATAATTATATTAGAAATTATTAATTATATTATGTAATAATAATATTAGAAACATTTAGTAGCATATTAGGCACCCTGGAAATATTTTTAGGGGAACATAGTAGGGTGCACCTAGGACCTTGTCTCATTATCACCTAAGTCATACGTAATGCAAACTGCAGTTACATACCCTGTTGACTAGCATCATTTATAAAACTTGCTAGCATTGCGTACATTGTGGAATCTTCCAGCTTGAAGACAATACTTTGCAACACAGCAGATGCGCTCACAGCATTCTCATTGTGTAGGAAAACTTCCTCAAACTGGCTAGGGTTTTTCCTAATTTCTTCAAGGATTCCTAGCGTCTGGAGACCCTTTGCAAAATTGTCTAGCATGACAGCTCTCTTCACAAGCACATGATAGGACACCATGGCTTCAGCAATGGCAATGCTGTTGTCAACCTAGAGGTGAGAAAGCAAATGTTTAATTTGTAATTTCAAAATATTACAGACTGTTAGGCTTGAAAGTTCAGTGACACAGTAAGGCATATCACAAGCGAGGATAAAATGCAATTAAGGGAGCGGTCACAATTAAGGGAGCAGTCATTGTATGTACTATTTATTTCCATCAAAGGGGGGTTGGAAAATTTACCTCCCCCCCCCCCATAAATGATGACCACTCCCTAAACAAAATTGATTTTTCAGAGTGCATATGCTGCAGTAGGCATTTCGCAGTATGGGGTAGAACTGTACATACATTCGGTAAGGTTACCAATCCACTATCTTGGAGAACATTTAGGAATGGTTCAGATGAATTCAATTCTTGGAGTTCATCATTTTCCTTAGCTGATATCAACTATATATATAACAAACTATATAACAATTACTGAGTACTGCATGTAGTCTGTGTTTAGGGTGATGCTATGCAGTTGCAGATAGAAGGTACTGTATCAACCCCCACATTTTGACAGTCTCTGCCTAATTTTAAGCGTTGGTAATTTGCCTTCCAATTCCCCACCACCCATCAGTGGCCCTGAAAACAATAACCAACCTTCCAACTATTATTTGGACCACTGAGTTCAGATTATACATTGTCATATTGTTAGGCCACTACAAGTTAATCTTTAGTTTCTGGTCCGCCGCCCGCGTCCTTTCTCCGTAAAGTATTATTTCAGGACTATTTTGTTACTTACAATTAATTTCTAGTTGTTGAAAATTTCCGCGAAGGATTTAACTTATAGAACGATAAATATTCAATTTACACTAAAAAGACCTAGCAAAATGTAGTATTGAATGGTAAAAACCGCTGCCTTATCGATACTACGAGGTAAAAAAAACTGGAAATATTAATAGATCATTTTGATATGTAAAATCCTTTGTAATCTGTCATTCATGTCGATTTATAAATAATATGAATGCAATTTATGTAAAATTTCATAACATTTTGATACAATTAGCATGAAAAGAGACAAGAAGGACCACAAAAATGTGGGCAAAGCCACAGGTTAGGTGGAAAACGCGGACATGCGGACACGCGGACATGCGGACACGCCAGTCAAGTGGAAAACGCGGACATGCGGACACGCGGACATGCGGACACGCCAGTCAAGTGGAAAACGCGGACATGCGGACGCGGACATGCGGACGCGGACACGCGGACACGCAAGTCAAGTGGAAAACGCGGACATGCGGACACGAAATTTACTAAACTTCAAAAAATCTATTACGACAATAATTAATAATTTTTCGCGTGATATTGA
>CACRXK020011126.1:1447-15703 GCA_902702795.2 Paramuricea clavata | reverse complement strand
CGGGTAACAATGTCGTTCCCAGGCCCCTTGCGCCAATTTTATAAAACAGCTTTATTCAAGGTACTGATAAAAATAAAATAATATCAGAAGTATGTGTACGATACCTATGCATGCTGAAAGTTTACTTGCATGATAATAATTCGAAAATGACATACACATAGAGAAATGCAACTAGTTATTCAAAATCAGTGTAAGGGGCCTGGGAACGACTGTGTTGCCTTGACAACGAAATTAGAAGTATTTTCCCATGCGTCTCATCATGTACTATCTGTGTGCAAAATTTCATTTGATTTGAGCCAATAATAACTCAGCTATGCTTTAGTTTACTATTCAATAAACGTACTTACCCAGCTTATGACGTCACACATTGTGCTGAATCAGCAATTTATATTTTGCACATTTTTGCGTATAACTTCGGAACCAGATGAGATAGAACAGAGCAGTAAACGGCCAATCGGCTTATTTTTTCATGCTCTTTGAGATGAAGCAATAAGATAGATGAAGCAATTTTCATTGCCCATACCCTTTAAGAAAAATTTAAGCGCCTGCCTTGTATGGTCTTTCATGTACCTTTAAGTTTGTAAAGACTATAATTAAATACTTGCATAATTTCGAACGTTCATATTCCAGGAAACAATGAGCTAAGACTTACATGTAAGATGTCTAAATCTACGCCATATCCCTTACAAACCCTAACGACAATTCGCTGAAATACAAGTCAGCCTGGTATGTCATTAAGCAAACAAACGCTGGAGTTAATATTTATATATTTGATATGCCGATTTTCGCTAATTTTAGACACATCCCAAAATATGCTTCCGATTTTGAACATTTGAGTATATATATATATATATATATATATATATATATATATATATATTTGAGTTGTTTTCAGACGAGTGTATACCAAACCGGGCAAGCAGACAATTCTACTTGACCGCGGCTGGGATTCGAACCCGCGACCTTCGCATTTCTAGAACGATGCTCTACCGTCTGAGCTACAAGGTCAAGCTGAGAACGACTTGTTAAGTTATGATATTAGTTGCATTTCGGAGGTTAGTCCTTCAATGCGTAAAGCCAGCTATTAGTCTGGCAATGTTGTATATTTTTATAGAATCCCAGATGTCTTGTATAGAACACTATTTTGAGAATCAGAGACTGTAACGGAGACGTCCGTAACTGTGTTTATTATGGCAACAATGACGTTTTAAAATGGTTCCTTCATTTGCGTTAAAATTAAGTTAATTTGGAAACAATGTCAGTGACCCCCAATTTCATTTTATTAAAAGTTACATATAGTATGAGTAATTTACAATTTCTGATTCTCAAAATACTGTTCCATACAAGACCAAAATCCCGATATATAAGAATTATGAACAAAAACAGCCCCACCAAATTTTAAACCATCTTTAACGTACATAGGAAATAAATAAAGGAAAGATTTTTTGACCATTGGAACAAGAACTGGCCATTATTTCGGCGAATTGAACCCACCGGGGCGGATGTATTTTTCATTTTTAAATACACCTGTAGATAAAAGACAATTATTGGATTCTGTTTTTGCCAAATGTGAAGTGTTATCGAGCCCTCAGTTTGTGTTTCGGCTTTAATATTCTTCACATCATGCACAACTTCATTCCATAATTTTTAAATGTAGGATAATTTTGTTGAATGTGTTGTTCTTCCCATATACAGGACTCCGAGAGTGGAACTTCATTTCAACGTTACCGGAAGCCTTATTGGCGATCTACTGAGCAAGTATATGCATGACGAAGACTGCAGATTTGGTCTGCGTGTTAAAAACAAGAAAAATGAAAAATGGATCGCTTATGGAGATGGATATCTTATTAAGACTGGAGATAAAGATAATTTCCAACGAGTCGTCAAGGCAGCAAATACATCGGCTTACCAAGTGATCCTAGCATACCAAAATCCTGATCGTTGTTCCAGGTAAAAGATGGTAAATTACAAGTTCGTGTTAATAAGAGATCTCACCAGACTGGACTGGAGTAGGAAGACTGGCGAAACTTGTGAACTACAAACCTACAAACTCTGCCTTACCGCCTGCCTGAAAAGCAAGACCTTGTTCTTGCTAAAGTCGTGTAACTACCGTAATACTTGGGAAATAAATATTCGGGTTTAACTTCCATTTTATTGTCTTTATAAGCTTTTCTGTGAATATTAGATTGTCAAAACCTTTTTATTTGAATCTTAAACACCCTACAGTGAGCGACTTAAACGTAAAATTAATTACGCGGGAAAGGCTGGGATTATCGCTTACTTGTAAAGATGTAGAAATGAGCTCTCTGATTAACTGGCAACACGAAAGTATTAAACAACACAACGATCAAATAAGAAAAATAGGCACTCGAGGAGTGCGTAAGGATTTGCAATTTTGCTGTCAATTTTATAATGCAAGAAAAATGGAAAAATATTGCCCAAAATATAGTACAACAAAACAGAGCATCATGACAAATCTTTTCTTTAAATGTTCACTTTTGTTTACGGAGGCTCCCTACAGTTGCGTGTGGGATGTTTGCGGGACCAGTACGTGAACTACCCACGCAACCGCATGATCAAAACAAAACAAAAATTGACAACGCTTTTTTTAAAAATAAAGCTATTTCTGAAAGGTTTCTAATGGAAAAAAGCGTTGAATAATACTTCGTTTTGACAGCCAAATCACTTGCGAGTCTATACAGCAATTCTACATATGATACAAATATCACTAGACCAAAAAATAGCTACGAAACAATGTTTTTTAATTCTTTAAATATACACTGTCAACTGTAAAACATTTGCAAAATTGCATACAAACGTTTAAAAAGTTATTTACTTCTCAAGAAAACGTTCACGTTTTTAGTCGTGTTTCTACAAGATGAAAGTGATTATATGTAAACAGAAAAATATTTCAGTTTCATATCCTAACTGTTCGTTTTTAGCAAAAAGTACAAAACCAAACATGAAACAAAAAAACACGTACACCTTTTAGTAGGCTGTTACAGCTCATAGATTGAGTAAACGGCAGGGTTTAATTAGCTTCAACCTTGTTCTCATCGATTTGATCCTTCACATTAATCATTGGCTGTCCATGGCACTCAAATAAATCGAAAAGTTGACAAAAACAAAACAGTAAAAACAACATTTCGGCTCGATTTTGCTGAATGAAAACTCGTTCTGCGCCCGCGTACAATCTTTTACTACTCAGCGACGCTTTTCAATAAAAGAATTTCTCGAGTTACACGAGGCTATTTTCTAACTTTATTTGCATTTTACTCATTAGTTTCATCGGTAACCTATCTTCAAATTTTGATCACGAATTTATTTTGCGGTAAATTATATAAATTTCAATTTTTAAAAAATCTGTAGTGTGGAAATTTCGCAATAAAATTTTCGCTTTTAAAAAATCACACACTACAGAATTTTTTTAAACTTTCACCACAGTTGCAGAGCATCATTCCCTATTGATATATGCATGAAATAAAAAAGATAGGTCACCGACATCGTTTTTGAGATAGCGGCACATTTATGGGTTAAATTGGAAGGTTTTGTGCTGTCGTCATGTTGTCATGGTAACACTGACGTCGAAATCTAGTTCGAAATATTCCTTAGGTGAACAATATGGTCACCAAGTCGAAACGAATTCCCGTTCTGCACAAATAAACCTGTTTTACGGAATTATTGGGTAAACAGGAATAACTGTAGGGAGCCACCTTAAGTTAATTAATTACTGTTATATTTAAAGTTAATCTACCACAACTTTTAAATGGCTTTATTACTGCCTGAACGACAAAAGAAAAACTCAATTTGTAGAAATGGTGAAAATATTTTATAATTTAACGTTTGGATAAAAA
Organism: Paramuricea clavata; assembly: GCA_902702795.2. Lineage (NCBI taxonomy): Eukaryota > Metazoa > Cnidaria > Anthozoa > Malacalcyonacea > Plexauridae > Paramuricea > Paramuricea clavata. Next base: position 11,849 of record CACRXK020011126.1, on the reverse strand, counting down.
CAACAAAATTGCTTCGATGTCTCCGCATTTCGCAACAAACAATTACATTTCTAATTCATTTCCAATGAATACGAATGAAAAATGGAACAATAGAGTTTTCAGTTCTTTGTATGTTTGCATGGTGATAAAATATAATAGTTTTGTTTGTGGAAACACCACGTAAATTTATTACTGCAAACTTTCGATCCGTAAGCCCGGATCTTCATCAGTGCTAATAATATGCATATTATATCATATCATATCATATCATATCATATGCATATTATTAGCACTGATGAAGATCCGGGCTTACGGATCGAAAGCTTTGCAGTAATAAATTTACGTGGTGTTTCCACAAACAAAACCTATTAATAGAGTTTTCATAATGGAAACACCGCTATTACTTTTGTTTTATTACTCCGCGGAGCATGCCGGGAAGACTTTTATCGACGCTGTCCAAATTCATAGCGGGCGCTAGCAACTTTCTCGTAAAATTTCGGTTTTCAAATTTTGTCAAGCAATTGGAAGGAGGTTAATTTTCGTTTTGTAATGCCCTAGATCTTGAAAATATCCATATTATTTTTGTTGACTGTTGTAGAGTAAATCCTTAACTACACAAATGATTGTGTTTATGCGCAGCGATTGCAAAGCAAACTAAAGTTTTCATACGAAGAAAGTCGCTGGTGATGTTTACGTTCATATGTGATGGACAAGTCTTCGATGGACATGGTATAATCAAACCAATAATTTATAAATCTGCCAAGAAACTATCGTACAGATCAATCAAACTAAATCCTCGATTTATCGGACGGCAAAATTTACAGAATTCGAATACGAATGGGTTATAACTGGATACGAAACAGGATGAGGTGACGTCCGCCTTTTGAGGGGATTTACTTGGTATTAATAGATGCTGATGCTTTCTTTAAGGTATGTGATATGTTCTTTATAATATTAAGTAACTTTTTGTGCCGCAATTTTGGTGTTCGCGTCAATTCGGAAAACGATCAGCAGCAAAAACGTGTCAGTGCATGTGTTTAATAATTTGATTGGGCGTGCGAATTCTGATGATTGATATTAACATTTTTTTCAAAATCGGCCCTTTGTACCATTTTTTATTTCCGCATTATATCTGTCTTATTGACGCGATACTTAGCCTGTGTCCCAGTCCACCTCAACGTAGTGAGTGGACTGTGCAATATTCTCAAATTTCTCGTCCAGCGTATGCACATGTCAGCATGATAGAATGTTTAATTATAATTTATGCAAATAACAACCATGACGCCCGACAACGACGTGCTCATGAATAAAAGATTTGAAGAAGCTTTCGATTTAATTAAATATGTGTTCAAAGTGGAAAAGCTTTATGATGATCAGATGAAATTGATAAAAGCATTCTGTAATGGCCGAATGTATTTTTCAACGCACCAACGGGTTATGGATAGTATATCAATCTCTTCCGTGGGTGACTGATGTGCTTCACGAACAAACCATAGGATTTTCAACTTTAATTGTTATCTCACCATTGCAATCATGGATTAATGGAGAACCAATGTAATCGTATGAAGGATACTGGTATTTCTTCAATAGCTCTGTATTCTGACAATGCGGGTGACGAGTTTACACTTAAGGACGTTAGAGAATGCATTTATTCTTTGGTATACGCATCACCAGAATGTCTGCTTGAAAAAAAATATGGAGAAGTATTTTATGTTCTGACTAATTTCGTGATGACTGCATTGGAATAGCGTATGACGAAGCCCACATAATTTCTCAATGGTGAGAGTTTATAGTATATATTCGGAAGACACAACGCATAGTTTACACGAGCTATGACCCCCTAGGAGAGTTACTAGAACACTTAGAAAGCGAGGCTAGAGATACAAGCGATCATTCGTAGTTTATTCCAGTTTATTTAAAACTGTAACTTATTGAACTTTTTATCTAACTATAGTATATATGTTTTATATAGAGTACACATTATTTGTGAAGTTAATACACGTCGATGTAACTATTGTCTTTTACATGCATATATATGCATACATATAATAAATATTGTGTTATAAAAATAAATGCTTTTAATATTAATATGACATGTTTAAACTCCTTCATAAATTTTCCTATTTGTATTTTGATTTATTGGTGATACAAATGAACGTTTATCTTTACTGTTTACAAGGGATATGAAGCTGAATTTCGTAGATGGTATGGGGAACTTTATCAATTCAGATGCCTTCTTGATCCAGGGGTAAAATTTGCCCTATTTACTGCAACTGCGACCAAACAAGCAGAAAATTCTGTTATGCTTGAAATTGATCATTCAGATACATTTTTTATTGAAAAAATCCTAAGCGAAAAATTATTAAATATTGTGTTGAGTATGTTGAAAATGATTTAGAAATTGCAAGCATTTTCAGTTCTTTTATCAATGCATTAATTGAAAAAAAAGACAGGTGCTCTCGAAGGCCAATTTATACACAAACACGAAGCCAATGTGCTGCAATTTTCAATGCATTCAGCTCGGAGTTAGAGAACATTTTTCTTTACAGTGAGCCAAATCAAAGGTTTCGTCTTGTTGATATGTTTCATGGCGGAACTCCTGAAATGGTAAAGAAACATATTGTCTCACAACTGACACTCCCTGATAGCTGCCTAAGTGTTGTAATATGAACTATTGCTTTTGGGATGGGTATTAACTGCTCCCATGTTGTTGAAAGCATTCATTTTGGGGTGCTAAAATCCATTGAAACATAAGTAGTAGACAAGTGCGGTTTCTGGCTCATTTTGGTGAAATCCCCCCACCCCCACCCCCAGGATGACAATTCTTCTGCATACCTTTTGTGCACATCTGATGACGTCACTTCCGGTTTACCGCAAATTAGGCTTGCCCAAACATGCCCAAAAGGGGAATTCCCTTTTACCAATTAGTTCCTAGAATTCCGTTTTCCTGGATAAACTATGACGTCACTTCGGTTTCCTACAATCCCCCTCACGCCCCTCTCGGAACCATCAGCCTACTGGACCCTATTCCCCATCAGGCGCACCCCTTACACAACCATCCCAAGTCCTCCCCCAGACCCCCACAAACATTCACCCCACGCGCCTGCAGAATGCTTTCCGAAGTTTTTCCAAGTTAAGTCTCCATAAAGTCTTCCCAAGGTCTTCCCAAAGTCTTCCCACCGGTAAACGGTTTAAAGATAAATGTTTTTAGATTTAAATAAAACATGGATCTTTTCAGGAAGTTGGTAGAGAAACATTTAGCTCTTGAGCAAACATCGGTTAAAAATGGATCTTTTCAGACAAGCGGAAAAGGAGTACTTAGATTTGATGGGTATTAAAGGGGTTCACAAGCAGCCTAATGTTGAGGCGAGCGGTCAGCAGTTGTGCTTTAAAAGACGTAATCATCAATTTGTGAACCTTTCCGGAGTAATGACATGCGATTCGTGCGGAGTGGAAACTAATCCCTGTACCTTGTTGGGACACAGCAATTCCAAGAGGTCAGGACAAAAGTAGCTGATATCAGTCATAGATGAATTAAAAATGGTCATGTCCAGCCAAACTCTTGATATTTTAGCAATTAATGAGACGCGTTTAGACAGCACAATTGCTGACAAGGATATTTCAATAATAGGATACAATGTAGTACGTAAAGATAGAAATTAGACACGGGGGTGGAGTTCTGGGGCCGGTTGTACGAAAAGTGGATAAGTCCTATCCAATGGATAAATCTCCTATCCAATGGATAGCTATCTGCCGAATAAAAATGCGTTGTACGAAGCACGGATAGCAGGGTGGATAGCTATCCGTCGGATAACCTTAATTTTAACCGGAGAAAACCGGATTTTCCTGAAATTTCTTATCTCAACGCCAGCTGTTGCTAGGTATTTGTAAACTTTTGTTGTAGTAACTTGTGAATTCCACTAACCTTTGAACTATCAACTTGCAATAAAGGTTTTTTGTTCATGTTTATATTTTGGAGTTTTTCTCGTCCAATCGTTGCAATACTTCGTTTTCCCACAGTGAAGAGTTTGCTATCTACTTATCGATATTTCTTTAAACTAATTTTGGCTTCTTTATGCGAAGGCAATAGCAAAGACTGCGAGTTTTGTTTTCTTGTTTCAGTACGTTGATTCAGTTTTATTTTAAATACTGTCGGAATATTTGTTCTTTGACCTTTCACGTCATTCAAAACAATTTTAAGAACATTTTCTCGCAAGATTTGATTGGCTGATCAAAACCAGCGAACAAAATTTTTCGACTTTCGGTGCCTTGTTGTCTATAAATGCAGCTATATTTGTTTGGCGTTGAAGGGAACTCATTTAATGAAAGTTTTATTGCTTGTTTTCGAGCTATATAACAGAAAAAAAGAAGGAAAAAAGCCAGAAAACGTAACGTCTAAGCACTGACACAGGTCTGCATAAAATATGGCAAAGTCATGGCATTATTTAATGGGCAAGTGATTCAAAGTGAGCTCGGTACGTCAAGAGCAAGAGAAGTCATAAGTAAGTTTCCATGTTTATTTAGTGTCAAAAAAGGGACTTCTAAACGGTATTTGTCCATTTTTATCACAATAGCAATCCTTTTTAAATGAAATACACATTGTTTTGTCTTCAAACTTCGAGTTTATCCGCCGGATAGTGGATTTAAACTACCTCCGGACCTCGGATAAATTTATCCACCGGATAGTGCATTTTATCCGTTGGATAGCGCTATCCAAGCTTCGTACAACGCGATTTTCACTCCGGATAAAATTTATCCGCTGGATAGCGACTTATCCACCGGATAGCGATTTATCCACCTTTCGTACAACCGGCCCCAGCTATACGTAAAGGAGACATGGAATTTTTTGACCAAACAAATAACTTCTGATATTAATCTTGAAATATTAACTATCGAGATTATAGGTAAATACGTAAAACCATTTTTGGTTACTACCTGGTACAGACCTCCAGCAAGTGAATTAAATGTTCTTGATACATTTGAAACCTATCTCCAGTCGCTAGAAATGGGGGTGTTTGTATTCCGAGTAATGAGTAATGAGTAATGAGTAATGAGTAATGAATTTTCCTACTTGCTTTGGAAAGATAAACCATAAAAACATTGACAGTGATTCCACACACTCTTTGCCGTGAATAATTATAATGCTGTAACGGTGTCAGCAGTTTAAACTGGTATGATCAACTATGGCCATATAAATTTCGCTTATAGCATACTCGTTTTTAGCATGTCACATATTAACCAGTTCAGCCTTCAAAACGATCGTCCCAAAGTTGAACAACATAGATAGATAGATAGTATATTTGAACTTCCATGGCAGCATACACTGATACCCGGAGAAAACCCACGACTTTCGGCAGAGCGTTGACTTACTTTTTTCACATTAGGACTGGGTTCCAGTCACAATGAGAAGTCCTCATTGAGATTCGAACCTGCGACCTTAGAGGTGAAAAGGCAAGTGCGCTAACCACTTCGCCACCGAAGCCACAATACAAGCGCTGTCGTATAAAGGTTGATTTTATGGTAAAGTCAGTTCGGTCGCCATATTTGTTTTGCTATATGCGGTCATGCAGCCAGTATAAAATCCGCAATTGACGTCCAAACGTTTTTAAGCTCGAAAACACTTTCCATACCATTTTGTTCGGCTAAATTCAGGTTTTTCCCATGCGAAATGTCGATAACTAAGTTTTCAGTTTATAAAACCAAGATATTACTCTTTAAAGGGTATTGGCAACAAAAAATTTTATTGATTTTATTGCTTCATCTGAAGGAGCATGAAAAAATAAGCCGATTGGCCGTTTACTGCTCTATTCTATCTCATCTGGTTCCGAAGTTATACGCAAAAATGTGCAAAATATAAATTGCTGATTCAGCACAATGTGTGACGTCATAAGCTGGGTAAATATGTTTATTGAATAGTAAACTAAAGCATAGCTGAGTTATTATTGGCTCAAATCAAATGAAATTTTGCATACAGATAGTACATGATGAGATGCATGCGAAAATACTTCTAATTTCGTTGTCAAGGCAACACAGTCGTTCCCAGGCCTCTTACACTGATTTTAAATAACTGGTTGCATTTATCTATGTGTATGTCATTTTCGAATTATTATCATGCAAGTAAACTTTTGGCATGCATTGGTATCATACACATACTTCTGATATTATTTTATTTTTATCAGTACCTTGAATAAAGCTGTTTTATAAAATTGGCGCAAGGGGTCTGGGAACGACATTGTTACCTTGGTAACAAAATTAGAAGTGTTTTTCCATGCGTCTCATCATGTACAATCAGTATCAAAATTTCATTTGATTTGGGCCCATAATAACTGAGCTATGCTTCAGTGTAGTATTCAATAAACATACTTACCCAGCTAATGACGTCACACGTTGTGCTGAATCAGCAATTTATATTTTGCACATTTTTGCGTATAACTTCGGAACTAGATGAGATAGAATAGAGCAGTAAACGGCCAATCGGCTTATTTTTTCATGCTCTTTCAGATGAAGCAATAAGATAGATGAAGCAATTTTTGTTGCCAATCTCCTTTAAATCGATTTTTGTCGACCGCTATATTAGTGTTTACTTGTCCCCGAGCCGGCGGCACGAAGCGCCGTGCGAGGGTACTAATCCCCCCCGGCTATTTACACCCGGGGAAACGAAAGCATTAGCGAAGTCTAAAGTTCATCAATGAGCGCGGGCGTCGGTCACCAACGATGGGTGGTCATCCTCACTGATCTCAAAAATATGGCGGAATGTCATGAATAACGGACACTGATTGGTCCAATTTAAAGTTTGCATTATAACGACTGCATGACGACAGCGAAATAGCAAACATTTCTTGATTTGATGATTGATAAATTTCTTGCAAATATATTTCATTTTTGCTCGTATTTCTGCAAGATTTTGTAAATTTCAAGAAAGAAAGGGCGAAAGAATCAGCTAAAAGAAGGGAGCCGACGTTAACGAAGGTAAGTTTGTTTTAAATATTGACTTTATAATGGCTTTAAAACCCGACGGCCTTTGCGTATATGAAACAACTAAACGGCAAGACAGCATATATAAATTTCAGTGTAACTTTAATATTGATTCCCTTTTTTATTATATTGAATTTTTTAAATAAAAAATAAAGCAAAGACCAAAGTTATTTGCAAGCGAGAATTTGAAATCATTTTATTGCAAACTCAAAGTTTATCGATAAAGCCATTTAATAGTTTATTATAACGTATATTATATAGTATATTTTCTTTTTCACATATATGCATGTAATTTCTTACTACCTTTATCTTTTTTTCTTGTAAATTTACTTTTGTTCACACGCCCATTGTGGAAACCAGCTTTAGCTGACAATGTTAGCGTGGTTAAATAAAGTTTATCATCATCATAGTTAAAGGCAGTTTAGTTTTATAAAGAACACTTTAAAACGTTTTGTGAATTGTTTGTGGTTGAATTTTACCTTAAACTGAAGCTTGTATTACGTATAATTACATACCTAACATATATATGTTGGGAAATTGATAATTTTGTAATTAAAAGTGATATTTTTAGGCGATTTTCATTTGTAAGAATATTCTTAAAACATTATCGTGTTACCATGACAACTACTCTAGATACTTCCTGTTCGGAAAATACAACGGTTTTGTCAGCAAGGCGAGGGTTTCTGCATGCATGTATTTTCTAGTAATTCTACTATTGCGAACATGTTATTGAACTAGGAGACAAACGTTTTGAAGGCTGAACTGGTTAATATGTGACGTACTAAAAACGAGTATGCTATAAGCGAAATTATGGCCATATTTGATCATACCTGGCATGCACTATCACAGCATTATAACTATTCACGGCAAGGAGTGAGTGGAATCACTGTGATGTTTTCATGGTTTGTCTTTCCAAAGCAAGTACGAAAATTCATTACTCATTACTCGGAATACAAACACCCTAGAAATGGAGGAAAAGGAATCTATAATACTAGGTGATTTCAACTGTAATGTCCTGGAGATAAATGAAACTCCACATACATCGAAATTTACTTCTCTATATGATGAATATCAGTATACTCAGCTTATTAAACAACCTACACGTATTACAAGCAGTACGTACGCAAACTTTAATTGATCACTTTGCTACAACAGCGTCTCATCGTATAAGGAGTAGTGGAGTATGTCACCTTTCTATCAGTGACCATAGTTTGATATATGCCGTGCGTCGTATGATAATACCACGCGAGATTGAGACTCGTAATTATAAAACCTTTGACATGAATGCATTTACCGACGATTTAAAAAAAATACCATGGGAACTGTTGAACAGATTTCATGATCCTAATGAAATGTGGCGAATGTGGAAGGCTTTTTTTAATAGAGTTCTGGATGCTCATGCACCAATTAGAACTAAACGAATTAGAAATCGTGATGCCCGGTGGATTACATCCGATATTAGAGACATGATGTTTCGTAGGGACTACCTAAAAAAGCATGTTGTCAAAAGTCGTTCTGAAGCAAACTGGTTCGAATACTGTAAAATGAGGAACAAGGTTAATAATAAGCTAAAAACATGCAAAAGAAATTACTTTATTCAAAACCTTGAGGCGAATAAAGGCAACACCAAGAAAACGTGGAAATTGCTAAATAACCTTTTGAACAAACCTATCAAAGGGACTAATGTAAATATTTTAAAAAACGAATCGGGTATTATCAGTGATAAGAAACTTATAGCTGAAAATTTTAATGAACATTTTATTAAATTGGTACCGGACCTCGCCCGTGATATTCCGAGTACAACTTTAAATCCTTGCACCTATGTGAATCAAAGTATACAAGTAAATTTAATTTTAAGCACATTAGTGCTGGTCAGGTTGCGGCGGCTGTAAGGGATATCCCCTCTAAAAAGGCATCTGGCCTAGATAAAATACCATGTAACGTGATCAAGGGTGTTGCAGGTATCATATCCGAGTCTCTTTCAATTATTTTTAATAAATCTTTAATAAGTGGTATTTTTCCCAATGACCTAAAAAGTGCAAGGGTAGCCCCAATTTTTAAGAGCGGAGAACGATCGGATGCAAATAATTGACCATTTGCGTAATAGACTAAATTTTGATCTAAACAAGTAGCATCACAAAATTAGTAATATTCCAAAGTTTCGTTGCGAAATGTTGTAAAATGCGGAAAATATAGCCTTGTGAAATTTGCAATTTTCAGTCATTTTAGATTACAAACGGGAAATTGACAGCCTCGCAGGGTTTGGGACTGTCAATTTCCCGTTTGTAATCTAAAATGAGAAAACAAACTTTTTTGTCTAAAAAGTTACAGTTTCTTGTTTAGAAATTAGCAGGTTTCTACATGAAGAACAAAAGTAGAGATTTCTGAGGGTGCGAAAGGCTATTTTCGGTAGAAACGCTGCTTGCAAATACAATGGATAAAGATGCAACATTGTAGATTTCATCTTATGTAATGATAGAAAAAAAAACAATTTGATGAAAAGTGTTTAATGTAAATTTAACTTTTGACAATGTCTTTTCTGAACTAAAATTTGAATTAATCTGAATAACAAGTTAATCTGAATCTGAACTATCGTAATCACTATCAGTACTGTCCTCGACGTCACTGTCGGTGTCGTATTCGTCCAGATCTACTGCTGGTAATTTAAATAAGTTGGCAGCAGCATCCACCTCTTCCTCAGTCCCCATCATTCCAGCATTGTCTTCAAACTCTTCTTGTTCACATAACGATTCATCTTCCATTTCCTGATCATGAACATTGACAGTGTCAGAAGAACCAAACTGTATGGACACATCTACACAATGTGCCCTCCCTTCTGCGTTAGATGGTCGTTTATTTGCAATGGACATCTTTCGCCTTGGTTTTGCGAGCCACTGCTTCAGAGTAGAATCGATTAATGCTGTTGAATCGTTTACTTCTGGACCGTTGATGGAAATATGGAGTAGCGATTTATAACATGGACAGAATTAATATATAACATTAATTTATAACATTAAACAGAATTTATAATTATATGCATTTCATCACTGACCCGTGACAAGAAAACATTGACCCGTGACGATTATTTAATATTAACAACAATAGGTAATAATGTACACTACCTGTGTTGTCCATTCTTCTCTGCTTGTGAGTGAAAAGTGCATCAAAAGCTGATGTCTGAAAGCCTGTTAAATTTCCTCTGCCACGCTTTTTACTCGCCATGTTTTCAATTTTCACCCGCCATGTTTGTTGGGACTTAATGCAAATATTTTACGAAGTATTGCATAAGATAGATCGGCAACCGCTGATCGTTCAAATTCGAGTTGCGAGAAAATGGCAAGAGAATGTGAAATATTTATACGACATCAACTCGTGAGTTATGAACCTATTTTATAAGATTACTATGGAAAACGAAAACACTAATACCTAACTTGTCATTTTAAATAAT
>CACRXK020011125.1:4617-16744 GCA_902702795.2 Paramuricea clavata | reverse complement strand
GATAAGTGAGACAATTTATTTATAACAATGCCAATGGCGACAGCGAAGCACACATAATATAAATCCTAATGTGGTCGCCCGACTTCCCTCATGATTTGAAGTTTGAGACTGGTTTTCTGTTGAAATTCGTCCTAATTTGCCTGTTCCGATTTTAGTTGAAAATGGGCACTTGCAAATTTGGCAATTACTGACTGCGTTGCTTGCTTTTTTGGAGTTAAAACGCAGCCATTTACACATTGTTTATTAGTGTTCTGAATAAGCAGAGAAAACCCAGCAACATTTTAATGCGAGTTTGTTTGTTAATATTTGGGTGCTGTCATTGGTTCTTTTTTGACAATTGACGCGCGAATGGGGCGTGTTATGAAAAGGGGCGTATTTCAAAATACCGGGCGATGGTTGCAGGCCCACTATCAAGTTCCCTTGGGCCTGCACGCAGGCTACAGCAATACAGACGCTGACAGTTTATCCAGGTTGCCTGGATACTTCGAAGAGTATATGGAATCGTGTACCCAAACAATATCGCAGAAAGAACTTGATACGTCCATCACTTCTATCTGTGCCCTTGGCAAAGGGGATGCAATTTGGCTCACTTCCTTCACCACAGATGAAAACATGTTGGGTGACGACGGGGCTTTCCTTCCTTCTAATGCCAGTTGTTGTCAAATCAGAGTAATTGACATAGCACGAGAACAAGACAACGATCAAGACGTCAAACGTGTAAAAGAGTTTATCCGATCTCAACAAATTCCAACACCTAAAGAGCGAAAATGTGAGACACCCGAGGTGAAACGATTTCTGTTCGAATTAGCAAAACTCCGAATTGACCCTAGTTCTGGTATTCTATTCCACCGATCACAAGTAGTTCTACCAAAAAAGATGCGCCGTAGAGTGTACAAGGAACTGCACGAAGACATGGGGCATCTTGGATTGGAAAGGGTTCTTGCTCTTACCAGAGAGCGTTTTTACTGGCCGTATATGAGACGAGATATAGAACATTTTGTTACTCGTGTTTGCCACTGTTTAAAGAACAAGCGTCCCACACTTCCAACCCGTGAACCCCTCCATCCCATAGTTACGACTTCTCCCTTTCAACTGATTGCCATCGACTATGTTCACCTTGAGCGCAGTTCTGGAGGCTATGAGTACATTTTAGTGATCGTGGATCATTTTACTAGATACGCTCAAGCATATGCCACGAAAAACAAATCAGGTGCAACCGCTGCGGAGAAGATTTTTAATGACTTTGTTCCAAGATTCGGCTTCCCGGAGAAGATCCACCATGATATGGGTAAAGAGTTCGAAAACAACCTATTCAAGCAACTAGAGAAATTGTCTGGGGTACGTCATTCCAGAACCACCCCTTATCATCCTCAGGGGAATGGTCAAGTCGAGCGAATGAATAGAACTTTGCTTGGAATGCTGCGGACTCTGCCAGAAGCTCACAAGACAAAGTGGAAAGACCATCTGTCTAAACTTGTCCATGCATATAATTGTACTCGCCACAAAGCCACCGGCTACGCTCTTTTCTTTCTCCTGTTTGGCCGCTCTCCACGACTACCCATTGATCTAGCGTTCAACCTGAGAGATAAAGATGGTACCACCACCTATTCCCAGTATGTCTCGAAGTGGCAAACAGCAATGAAGGAAGCATACGCCAAGGCTTCCAACCTAGCATCGAAGAACGCCTCGCGAGGTAAAAAGCAGTACGACAAGAAAGTCCGATCGACAGTTCTTCAACCTGGAGACCGGGTCTTAGTACGGAATTTGACACCAAGAGGAGGCCCGGGGAAGTTGCGGTCTTTCTGGGAGGATGAGGTACACGTTGTATTATCAAGGAAAGGCCCAGACAGCCCCGTATATGACGTCCAATCGGAGTCCAAGAAGAAACCTCGTACGTTACATCGCAATATGCTACTCCCCTGTGATTACTTGTCTACCGAATTGGCCGTGGCAGCGCCTAGACAACGTCGCGACCAGGATCGTTTATCTACCCATAACACATCTATTGATGACAGTTCATCAGATGACGAGGAAGAGTACCCTTCAGTTTCACATCGCATGCCATTAACTGCCGACTCGAAGCACGATGTATCCGATGGAGAACAATCGCTGGAGCTACCAGTGCAGGTCGAAGACAACGTATCAGACGAGTTACAGCCGGATAATCGGAGTGGTAATATCCTACCCACTGAAGGCGAACCTGAGGAACCTTTCGAGATACAAGGAGAAACAACTGAAGAAATTTCGGAACAGCAGGATGAACATGTACCTGTATCTGATGGGGGGCAGGAAGCCCTTCCTCCTACTAATAGCCCTCCACCAAGAAATCGACAAGCTCCACAACGACTCACCTACTACGCTCCAGGACATTCGGCCTGTTGTTATTGTGGAGCAGTGATGCTGCCATTCAACCATCGAACATCCCAATCCCCTTACCTTCCACCAGAGAGACAACCTTACCGCCAAACTCTGCTGCAACCCTGCGAAGTCCCACAACCCTTCCAAATGTCCGCACCTTTCCAAATACCACCACCTTTCCAAATACCACCACCTTTCCAAATACCACCACCTTTCCAAATACCACCATCTTTCCAAATACCACCACCTTTCCCAATATTACCAACATATCAGATCCCACAACCCTACCAACTCCCATAACCTGAGGATGGCAACTATCCCACATTCCCACTTCGATAGAATAGTGACAATGAGTTAATTAAGTTTATTTTGTTAAAATGAAAACAACATTTGGTTTAGATTCACTTGTAAAGATTTTATAATCCTCGTAGAAGTACTGAAGATACTTTGAAATCAGTTACAGGACAAGAAAAGAAAAGAAAAGAAGAAAACAAAAGATTTGACATTGGGAGGGCTTGATCAACCCAACCATTGTTTTGAAGGAACAGAACAAACGTCAGAACTGTTATAAGTAGTATAGTAAAGAACTGATTTAAACAGACTCTCCGTGTTAGGTGAATCAAAATGTCAAGGATGCCATTTATTTCAGGAGGGGGAGAGTGTTAGATGAATAACTTAGGTTTACACGAAGTAGAGCATTGACGGTCAAGTTGATCGCGGCGCATGTAGAGAAACGGCATGGCTTTTGTATGTTAAAATATAGAATGGTTTTGAGCTAGTTTTAAAACGAAAAGCACTATTAAAGTGAACTAAGTCAACGTTTAAATATAAAATATATCGAAAGAAGAACCCGTGTAACATTATCATTGCACTGAACACGAGTTTGCACCGTTGTGCCAGACAGTAAACGGTACGCGTTGGCTACCTCCTTGCTTTTTTATTCTATTGCATATTAAAGCTTGTTGATCTCCTCGCGTCTTTCTTGTTTAAATTAAATAAAGAGCTCTGATTCAACTGATTTCTTTAGTCTCACAAGTTATTTTCTTCGTATTACGCCATACAAACACCTGCTTCTGTTTAATTGCTGCCGAAGGCAGCACACTATTCTTGACGATGTGTTTTTCTTGCACCAGTCCATTTCCGGCGAGTTATGTTAATCCAACAAGTCATTTTTAGGATGTTTGTACGGATGATCAGATTTATGACGTATTTTGACGTCACAGAAATTTTACTGTAAAAATAACATACTCCAGATCTCGTTTGACTTTCCGAATAGCCTGGTTGAACCTCGCGAACACCACCATGGATCATGACAATTTGTAAACACGTTTTAATACATGTATTTCTGGACTATGTCTATGACTGTTTGTCGAAATATTTTTCAAGGTAAGATGAAAGTTTGATCACAAATAACAGTGTGTTTTGGTCGATACGCGTTGAAGCTTTAAGAAAATGAATTAACTGTATTTAAATTATTAAATTTTTAGGTGTATACAAGCCTTCATATCAGGGGCGCCGGAGCCACGGGGGCAGCGGGGACAGCTGCCCCCGTTGCCTAAACAGTGCGGGGGCAGCACGGGGGCAGCAGGTTGCCTTTTTACCAGAACTGCACTTCGAACGTCGTGCGTTTTTCACATGAATTGAAATTGAAAACTGTTTTTAAACAATTTAGCTCATATTTGAATCTGAATTCCTCTCAGAAACGTTACCAATCAGTTTCCACCTATGAAAAAAATGGAAAAAGAAAGCCTTCCTAAATAACTGACAACTGTCATGTTGCTTTACAATACATTTTAGTCTTTAGTGTCATGCAACGAATAAAAATGTTCCAATCCATGCCGAAATTTGTCTAACTGTATTAGCTGCAAGTAATGAAGTATCCGTTATACAGCAAAATGTTAACGAACATTGCCCCTCCCCCGCCTCAAAAAAAAAATTAAGGCTCAAGAGTAAGTGCCCTTTTTAAATGGCTGCTCCCGCCGCTTCATGTTGCTTCCGGCGCCCCTGCTTCATATATTAAACAAGTGGAGCTCGTCGATTGTCAGTTTGTAAAAAATCTGATTGAGCTTGATCATAGGCTTGACCGTCTTGATAGAACATCGTACTTCAAGGTATAAATAATCACAGTGTCTAGTGATAGTTTATTATTAATATTGTTATTATGAGAATATCAATTGAGCAGTATCGTGCCCGCATTGAAACACACAAATTATATACGGATGAAAACTTATCAAACTTAATTGTACAAAGGTATTCCTATAGCAACCTGTATAAATAAGTTATTCAACCGACTTTTGCAAAAAGTATAATGGTCTGTAAGAATATATTTCTGAGATATGTCCATTATTAATAACATAATAGGAAATAATCCTACCGAGTACCGGCCTACATTTATATTTATTATACACTCACGCGCACTTAACCAATCAGTAATCGTTGAGAAGGTCACGTGCCGATCCAATATTTTACGATATTGGACAGGAACCTATTGGACAGTTGCGAATCGTGGCTATTTTCATAGTTTTTTAAGCCTTTTCAGGAGTTTTGTCAATTTCGAACATACGACAAGCGATATGGCAGACTAATGAAAAGAATTTGGGACATTAATATAGTTTTTTCTACCAGTTTTGTTCAAAATTATAAAAGCGCGGGAAAACTCGTCGTTGCAACCGCCTCGAGGTTAGTAATATTATTTTTGTCGTCATAATTAGGTCAAATTTCCATTAAAAATACATGGAATTGAGTTTCTTTTATGCAGACATATTTGTAAAAACAAGTTTAATAACTTTATGTTTAGTTATTTAAGCAAAAAAGGCTAATGTTGTCGCTGTATTCTCGCTGTATTACTTTATCGCTTATTCACAATTTTTTGTTATGGAGTTATTTTGTTCGATATAATAAAACACTTATTGGATTCATCTTCGCCCAATATGGCAAAATATTAAGTCTCGACTTCAATACCAGGCTCGACCTTCGATCTCGCCCAATATTGTAGTCTCGGGCTCAGAAGAATCCAATAAGATATAATATTTGCCTGGCTGTGTCACCACAGCTGCCTCGTCCCTTGTCGCTTCAGTTGGGAATAGAGATCAGTGGAAAAACAATGGGAGCGCGGCGCTTAATGGAAATCGCGACCGCGAGTACGGATGAGGGACTGTGGAAGAGCCGGTCACCACAGTACAGGGTATACTATATTTTTTGATAACGCCCACAATTTCTTGTATTATATAGTTTAGCAGTTCTGACTGAGTACAATCTTAATCATTACAAATGAATGGTGTCATTAGAAGCTGACATACGAACCAAAACTGTCAACAAATAGCAGATTGTTCAGTTGTTTTGCAATAGGGGTAGCCTTAAAGGTGCCATTAAAACGATAATCGGGACAAAAACTGTCTTAATATTTCTATATATATGAAATTGTTATTAAATTCTACCTGTCCAATGATTCATTCATTAGTTATCAGTTAGAGCACTGCACCGGAATCGCAGGGCCGTAGGTTCAATTCCTACCAGAGGACTTTGTGCTGCATTTTCGCAGTCGTTCCTGGTCAGGTCTTAAAATGTATATATATTCACTTGGATTACAAACCCTAACATTTTAATATTAATTCCACCAAGTGAAGTGCAAGTAATCAAATAATTGAAGTCCACCTTATCACAACCCGCACACCCGATTACCTATATCACACATGAACTTACGGTTACAGCTTAACAGCTGGCCTCTGTAGCTCAGTTGGTTAGAGCGCTGCACCAGAATAGCAAGGCCGTAGGTTCAATTCCTACCAGAGGACCTTGTGCTGCGTTTTTCGCAGTCGTTCCTGGTCAGCTCTTAAAATGTATATATATTCACTTGGATTACAAACCCAAACATTCTAATATTAATTCCACCAAGTGAAGTGCAAGTAACCAACTAATTGAAGTCCGCCTTATATGTAAACAGTTGTAGTTCTTTACCAGCTTTAAGTCCAGTGTTAAAAAAAGGTTTGTTGTGTTTGATAAGCAGTGCTTCAAGAAAAGCAAGAATGTTAGAAGAGTTGTCAGAAGGCGAAGGAAGATCGTTGAGCAATGTGAACTGGTCTTGTAAAGTAACTAAGAATTGACCATGTTCGCACTCAGAAAAATGTTGGCCCACTGCACTAGAAAAGAGCTAGTTGCATGCTCTCTCAAACGTACAGAAAGGCATCTTTGTGTCATGCCAATATAGGTTTTTCCACAACCAGGGCAAGCGACCTCGTATACAAGATTATTACGAGATAAAGGAGGAAGTGTATCTTTGTATTTTATTACGACATGATTCTTTTAAAATTATGTCTTAATAAAATAAAAAATTTCCTTCTAAACCTGTTAAGTTCATCACTATTTATGATACTAAAAACTCTCTTAGTTTGTTTCCAACAAAGATAAACTTTCTCCAATATCTCGTAGTAATCTTGTGAGGTCGCTTGCCCTGGTTGTGAACATGCTCAATTCTAAGCTACTTTACAAGACCAGTTCACTATACTCAACTATCTTCCTTTGCATTCTGACAACTCTTCTCCTATTGAAAACCTTGTTTTCAATAGCCACAGCATACTTCACATTACCAAATCTAATAACCACAATATTCTTGCTTCTCTTGAAGCACTGCTTATCAAACACAACAAACCTTTTCTTAACACTGGACTTAAAGCTAGTAAAGAACTACAACTGTTCACATAACACTTTAACTTAATCTTCTTCTAGGCCTACTTGTCTGGTCTTTCCTTTCTACCTTAATCCTTTTAATAAATGAAACATTGTTGTAAATATAGCTAAATAATCCATTTTCAGTTTTTACTATATTTTCTTTATCATGTTTCGCTTTGCTTGGATAATCCTTCTTTCCACCCACATGACGAATGCTCTCTCCCTACGCGTTGTATATGTTTGTCTGAAGATGACTTTGAAATAAAGTCGAAAATTTACAGTCTCAACCTGCGTGTTGTTTTGAATCATAGGCCCTATATTGGATTCTCAAGATGTCTTGTCTTTTCGGAATTTGTGTTTTGCTGTATTATAATTCTACAAGTCTTGCCTTTGAAATTTCGAAACTACATTGCAATGCCAATGATAGTTAATTAATTAAAGTGCGGAAACAGGAAAGGTTGACATTAGCAATCATTGTTGCATGATAGTTGCTGGCTATCATTGCTCATGCTCAGGCTTGCCCATGATGTTTAGCATCTTTCTAGCATATATATATTCAGTCAATACTGTGGATGTTATAATGAAAAAACTAAAAAGTCCTGAGGCGTTTTGTGCCTAAGATAACTTACAATGGTCTTTTCATTATCTAAATTTTGCTCCAGTTCCTTGATTTTATCCAAATTTAACTTGTTCTTCTCGTTAGTTTCTTGTAGAATCTAAAACATACAAAAGGACTAAAGGCAGATTTGGGAAAGACAACAAATCGTTGCCATTAATGAGTTACAGAGAAGCCCGGAATTTTACTGGTATCCCTTTACTAAAAGCAAGGAGAGAAACATTATGTGAACAATTTCTTAAAAAGGATGAGAATAACGATAAACTAAGCGAACTATTGCATCATAAAGCAACAGTCGACTACGATATGCGACCAAGATGCAAGTATAACAATTATCTATGTAGAACTGAACGTTTTAGGAAATCGTTTTTTCCTCAAATTATTTCCAAAGAAAACAGTAAATAACTTAGTAGAAGTATAGGCCTATTGTTTTTGCTACTTTTGAACTCTTAATATTCTTAATTATGTAATATAACGATAACTTAATACTTTTTAACAGTAGATACAAATTTTGTAAATTTCTGATGTAATTTAACCTATTGGTTACAAAATCAATTTTTAAATATATTATTAAATAAAATAAAAAATAAACTGTAAAAAAAATGAATGTTTAAACGACAAAAACAATTCAATAAACCCAGAGCGAAAGAAAAGCAAACAAATCGATTACTAATTTCAAATTCTGCATGCTCAGAGTTTCATGTCTCCCCATCAATTTTATTCTGTGCATTTTTAATATCCAGCATTATAGGAATAAATCAATTTTATTCTGTGACTTTTTATAAATATTTAGTTTACCCACAATAAAATGAAAGAAATTTGAAACCCTTCCCTTTAAAAACATACCTATTTAATTTAATTTAATTGGCCAGTATATTGGGTACTTTGCCCATTTTTTACGACTCTATATGTTTAGTCAAATATTTCCTTACACATTTATATTCTATTTAAAATTGTATATACAGTTTAAAGTATATTTAGTTTGGATTTAATCTTTATGTATTTTGATTAGTTTATATATTTTGAAAAGTTCAACAAAATTCAATAATAATACTGTATGTCAATCAACAAAGATAAACTGTCCAATTATATTTGATTTGATAAAGTCTATAGTTGTACCTTGTTCTCTGGGGCCAAAACATTCCATGTATTGTTTGATCTTATATAGAGTTCTTGTTTGTCCTTGCGGTATTCCAGTAATCCATCAATTTCCGGCACTTTCTGCGCAGCCGAAAAGTCTGGTACGACAACAATCTTAAATGGATTAAAAATGTGTTAGGAAATATTTTATAACACGTGTCAGTTGTATTTTTTGAGAACGTATTCAATAGGACAGGTTTTCAAATGTAAACTGGACATTCTAAAAGCGCAGAGTAAACTTGATTTATTCCTAAAAATAAATCCGAACTCACCCCATCGTGCAAAAGAGTGGAGGCTTTATTGCATCTACCCTGAAATATAAAGGAAAATCATTGTAGGGTTATCATGTGCGTAAAATAAGTTTCAATTATATACCCTTTTCTTTTGCCAGTTAGATAATAATAATCAATAATTGACCGTACAGTTTCTTTACCTCAACAGGCATAACACTGTGTCCGACCAACTTATATGAGATTAATTTTCCATCATCTCTCTTCAGTTGATAATCCATACATTTTTTCCAGAGTCTCTTGGGAAGACTGGATCTCACCCAAAACCACGTAAACACGTGCTTTGTGACAGTACCACCATTAATGGCTTTACAATTTCCAGCACAGTACTCTTTTCTACCACCCAGTGGACCGTAGCAGCCACAACACTAATTTTACAAACAAATTTTTTTTATAGAAATATTAATATATTTGGGTAAAAAGTCTTTCCTTTTTTCTCGTGGTAAAAACCGCCCGCTCCTGCATGCAGCCAATCAAATTTCAGGGAATAAAAAATATCACTAAACATGCAAAAAAAAATACTAAATATTTATTATTTAAAGTAATAAATATAATTATTATATATCAATAGTCAAAGTCGCATTTTTCTAGTGTTTTATTGGTTGAGAGCATATCACGTGAGAGTGACGAAATTAGACTGTTTCCCTCGCAACAGCGCGATCGAGAGGGAAACAATACGTTATCGGCCGGCGAATAACAAAAAAAATCACGTGCGTCATCACGTGAAGATGCGACCTTTGGACATGCCTAGTAATTAAAACTTTCGCTTTAACTGAACTGCAGTGCTTATAATTTAACGTTTTAACAATAAAATATTTCATGTATTTACGTTCATGTGTTCTTTAATTTGTTGTTTCTTTGACTATTGATATATAATACATCGACGGTCTCGAGTCCACAAAACACACTGTTTCCCTCGGTCTCAGTAAATAAGTGATAATTGGTGTTTCCGCGAACCAAAACTTATATTATCCCCATGCAAAACTAAAAAAAACTTGATAAAAGTTTCCTTAATGCATGCACTAGCTATTCCATTCTAGTTTTTAGGTACTACGATCAAATACAGTATAAGTGAAACATTATACCAGGTGCCTGCATATAAATAAGACTTTTGTGCTACAATTCAGCGTGCAATAGGTATTTTTGTAATACAATTCAACGTTACATAGGTAAGCGACAAAAATGAGGGATTTTTTCAGATGTTGTATTTTTTAACGGCATTAGCAATTTATGCGAGGTATGCTCTGCAGCACGCGCAATGGCTCGATATAGCGTGAGCGACTCGTCACGCATTTGATATTAGAAGTTTTCTGGGTGTGCTTATATAGTATTCAATTTTGTTTTCACGATTTCTGAGGTATAAGTATTTCGGGAAGCAGGTTAATCTATCAAGCCACTTTAAACTGAATGGTCAGAAATAGAAAAATGAAGAAGCAAGTTTTACACTGGTAATATACAACATGTGTTGTTTAACTTAAAATAGTAGTTCTTACATATCCATTGTCACATCCCACTGAAGCAGTTGATTTGTATTTCATGCCAGAAATGCTTTTTGTAGTGCTGAAACTAAAATTAAAGATGTTCATAGACAGTTATTAGAAAAGATGACAGTGGCATATCCATTGTAATTGATCACTCCAAGTCTTACCTAAATCCTCCGAAAAAATCTACCTGCTGTGGTGCAAAATCATGAAAAGCGAAACCCCATGGACATGATTTTTGCAAACATGAATTCATTTTATGCTGAAAATTAAAGACTGAATTAAAACAAGTTAGCCTATAGACCCTTTTCATAAATGGCTGCCGATTAAAAATTCTTTTATGTGCATATAAATTGGCCCAACTAGCCTCGTTTCTGGGTACTAGAAATTCTTTTGAAATCTTAACATGAGTACGAAGCTAGTTGAGCCAATTTATATGCACATAACAGAATTTTTAATCGGCAGCCATTTATGAAAAGGGTCTATAATTCGTGATATCTACCGTAGCTATACCATAATCTTCTTAAAACACAGGATAAACAGAATTGGCTATGGGCATATACTGATGTACATGATGTAAATACATACCGGTACCCGTCCCAATTTAACCGAATTATGATAAGCAAATCCAAATTTGGAACAACGTAGTTTTGTAGTAACAATGCTTTCAGTTAGAAGGTCTTTAACGTAAGCAATATCTCCAATGCCAGCTGATCTTTGATCACATCCAGCAGTGTTCATCATTAGATTCTTCAATGGACGTTTTGATTGTAATCTATAGGACCTGTCAAACACATCGAATTTTTTATTAGATAACAAACTTAATTATTTAATTAAAATAATTCGTGATTTTTAATTGACGTAGGCCTACAGCCAACTGTGAAATTGTCATACTAACTCAACAGCTGTCTCAATAGCTTAATAGCTATGGAGTTTTACATTTTATTAAACGGGCGTGGTGCGATACAAACTTCGCTTATATATGCATGCTTGTTATATTTAACTCTATTAACATATTTAGTGAACTTTTCTGTGTGAACAAGGGGTAAATTACTTAGAATACCGATAGTGCTATAAATTATAGTCTTAAAAAGAGTGTCCAGCAACGCGCTTTTTGCCTTGAAGAATATCTGTGTGAATTAGTAGTTTGAATGAGTAGTTTAAATTAGTAGTGACACAACCGCATCAGCCTCGCAGTAAAAACGCGTCAGGACCGTAGCAAAGAGGATAAATAAGGGGAGGGGTGTAGTATCCCACTTCCCGACAACGTTTCAGCCGCTAATTAATATCCCCCCCCCCCCCAAAGCTGTTGGCGAGCGGAGGGGGAGGTCGCAAAATGTTTCCGGACATACAAAATTTGTCCCGACATATCGTAATTTTTCCGGACATACAAAAAAATTTTCCGGACATATCATAATTTGTTAACTTTTTCCGTAATTTTAGTAACTATTACTATTACTTTTTCATACAAGCCACTCAAATAATTTCGCTGATTACGAAAACAATTTGCCGGTAAAATCGTTATTTTGTCGAAAAGACGTTTTCAGGAAGGTGTCACCCCCCCCCCCCCCCAT
>CACRXK020011124.1:2114-16745 GCA_902702795.2 Paramuricea clavata | reverse complement strand
TTTCTCCTGATACCCTTTCACCTTCTTAAAATTGCTTTTTTGTGCTTCCACCATTTTCTTATCCATTTCGCTAAGAACGTTCCATTTTTCCGGACCAATAGCACGCCTCAAATACTCCTCGTTCAATTTCCTGAAGTCTGCTTCCAGTTGTTTGAACGTGTAGGTTTCGATTTCGTGTTCGATTTTTGCTTGAATTGGCGCGAATAGTTCTTGGTACAGTTTGGTGCAATATTCTTTCGAGAGAGATCTGTTTTTACGGATGAACTCGAGTAATTCACCTCCACAGACTTCCATTCCTTCGTATTCTTTTCGATTGCCATGAGCATCCATTGTGAATCCTTTCTTTTTGCGTACTTCAACTAAACAAAAATAGCGAAACCTAGTTTTAAGACGGTTTGCTTTATAAACATACTCTATAATCAAGGACAAAATATCAGACATGGTTTGTTCCCGGAATCATTGCCAGCCTAGATCGCGCTATTCTAGCTAATTAGTTTTTCAGATGACAAATCTCGAGGGATCATCCGTCCTTAGCATAAATCAGGCAACCTCGTACCCAGGGCTTTTGCGCGGTTCAGAGGCTCTGGTATGGGAATACCAGAGCCTCTGAATCGCGCAAAGGCCCTGGGTACGAGGTTGTAAATCAGGCATTTAGGCTACGTTGACACTATACCGGATAGCTTTCCATAGCGGCGGGAAAAATCACCTATCCGATACGGATTGTACAACTTTCAGAAGCTGAGCGAAACAACATCTCTCAGTTGCAAAAATTCCTCTGAAAATAGCGTTCCTAAAAGGTGTTTTTCACGTCGCTACGGAAAGCTATCTGGTACAAGTGTAAACGTAACCTTAGTTTAACATTTGTGTGAGAGACCACGGAACTACGGAAGTCAGCTAATGCCGTATTTATGAAGACACATAGACGGATCATCTGCCAAGATGATCTATACGCTCACTATGGTTCGTTTGTGGAGACGAATATAATTACGCAGACAGTTCGTCTCAAACTGCGTTTATACACAGATGACTGGGTGATTTCAGCTATAGACTGAATTTTGATCAAGGCAAGAAGAACAAAATCCAACACCACAGCTAGAAAGAGCGGCTTAGAATGAGTAAAACTGCAAAGTTTGGTTGCAAAATGTTGTAAAATGAAGAAAATATAGCCCTGAGAAGTTCGCAAACTTTTGTATGTATAACTACGCGTGGTAAAAATAAACCACTTTCGCCTCAAAAATACGCCTTTTCCCGCGCGTAATGCAAATATATACAAAATTTGCGAACTTCACATGGCTATATATTTTACAACATCCTCATTTTACAACAATTCGCAATCAAACTTTGCAATTTTACTCATTTTAAGACGCTCTTTCCAGCTATGGTAATGGGTTTCGTTCTTCTTGTCTAGATCAACGTTTCGTCTAGCTGGAATCATCCAATACACACAGAAGACAGACGAACAATATTTTCTTTACACAAGTTTGTCCAGACGGATAATCTGTCGCCAGCATAAATCAAGATAATTCAATATGTCTTACTAATTTTCTTCTGAAATATTTTAACCAATTCTTCACTGTTTTTCTTCAGGTCTTTGATATCTCCTGCGCCAAAATGCGCCACTTTATCAAGCAGTTCTTTGGTAATAGCTTTCAATATTTGATCATGAAGTCCCATCAGGGTTGCACCTCTGGAAAGAGAATAATTAATGTAGTAATATATCGGATAGAAAACCAGTGCAACACAAAATTAATCCATTAAGTTGTATTATACCCAAATGCGCTCTACATTATAATTTTACCGTGTCTAACGGCAAACGATTTTACTCGTCAAGGGGAGAGTGCGTAATCAAATAAATTAAAGTAAGATACCGCTGTTGACCGCCGGCATCTTCTTCCAAGGGATAAGTTCTTCCACCGCGAACACTGGCAGCCTGGATTTTTTCCTGAAGTAAAATATTTCATCAATGTTAACTTGAGCTTTCATACATTTCCACAAACCATGAAATTTAATCTTAAATATTTAATGACAAAGCATACCGTCATAGCAGTTTTGTATTTCTTGATCAGTTCATCCATGGTTTTTGTTCTCAGTAAATCAACAGTATTTTTCCAAGCATTGTCAAGACAGGGGATAGCATTAGGATCATTGACTGCAATGAGGTACTCCTTGAGTAATCCACACAGCAAAGTGCCTGGAGATTAGAAAATGTATGCAATTACGTATGCAAGTAGGTAGTCAAATAGATAGTTATGTGGGTAGATAGGTAGGTTGGTGGATAGGTAGGTAAGTTGGTTGGTTGGGTAGGTACGTAGGTGGGTAGGTAGGTATGTAAGTAGGTAGTCAAATAGATACTTATGTGGGTAGATAGGTAGGTATAGGTATGTAAGTAGGTAGTCAAATAGATAGTTATGAGGGTAGATAGGTAGGTAGGTATGCAAGTAGGTAGTCAAATAGATAGTTATGTGGATAGGTAGGTAGGTAGGTAGGTATGTAAGTAAGTAAGTACGTACGTAGGTAGTGGTTAGGAGGATAGGTAGGTAGGTAGTAAGACGATTCATAAAACTTACCAGTTATTACAGAGCCCTTTTGGTAGCCATGTTTAGCACCATTCGTTTGAACCTTTGCAATCAAATGTGCCATGAAATCCTGAACTCCTTTCTGAAACTTTGGGTTCAGATCATTTGTATGTTGTGCAATGTTTTGCATTATTTTTTCATCACTGTGCGGTGTAGGGAGAGTCTTGCATTCAATATCGGGGAAGAATGTTATTATAGCTCGCCCCACTTCGTCTGACTTGTCTGTTTTGAAACCTCTGCCCCTCGAAAGTACCTAAAATGTAAAGAAAAGGATAATGGAAAGGAATTTATGTATGCTTGATAGCATTACCAGTTCTAAACTGTCCTCTCCAGGGGTCTAGTAAGGTCAATCTCTTGTTGGTACAATATTACGACAAGATGACTTTAGGGGGTGGGGTAGGGGGAGCCCAGCTTCCCTTACGATTTTTACCAAGACTGAAATAATCTTCGATATAACAAATATTTGCTAGTTGGTATTATTGTACAGTTAAACTTCATAACACCACTTCAAATGCAGGAAATAGTTTTTAAGAGAGCCTACAGTCTAGAAAGTCTAGATGAGGCCCCTTGTTAAAATCTTAAGACTACACCACTGCCCTACAGGTTTAGTCTATATTGGTCCAGTGCTATTGCAAGACCAGACCGGGCGGAGTCTCTGAAGAAAAGCCGACTTGACATGGGTCTGACACTAAATTAGAATCAGAACAATACACTAATTAATTGCTGGAAATAACTAAAATATCCATTAAAAATAAAATGAATATATGTAAATCAAATACCTTTTTCTTGATGTAATCAGTGGGGTCCATTTCCCCGCCCTCGCCATCATCAGAAGTTATCAAGCTAACATCACGAAGTAACCAGATGAAATGGGGAAAATATTGCGAAATTTCCCCTACTTCCATTTCATGATTCCTCTTCACTTCAAAGCCTTCTGCCAAGCGGACGAAACAACTAAAAATGGTAAATGAAGTTATATATACACACTCACACAGAACATGAACAGTGGTGATTGTGTCTTTCATTTCTGGAACTCCATGTGGTTCAATGGATCATTTCCCAATTAACCAAAATTTTGAACTCAACAAATCTAGACAAAAATTTCATCACAGCTTGAAAGAGCATCACAAAATTAGTAATATTCCAAAGTTTCGTTGCAAAATGTTGTAAAATGCGCATAATATAGCCTTGCGAAGTTTGCAATTTTCAGTCATTTTAGATTACAAACGGGAAATGGTTACCACTTCTGTGCGTGATACAAAATGACTGAAAATTACAAACTTCGCAAGGCTATATTATCCGCATTTTACAACATTTCGCAACGAAACTTTGGAATATTACTAATTTTGTGATGTTCTTTCATGCTATGATGGAATTTTGTCTAGACTTGTTGAGATCAAAATTTTGATTAATTGGGGAATGGTCCATTCCTGTCGTGATATTCAGTTTTGTTACTATAACTTAGCAACATTAACAGCGCAAGTTTTCACCAGGTACTCTAGATTCTTCCTCAGAGTAAGAGATGGCTCTTACTGGAACTCTAGCAATTTGAAAATGACTGATGCAGCTTTTCAGTAAACACATTTAAAGCTGGTTTACAGTATCAAAGTTTCTCGCAGCAAGTTTTGAAGAGTTTGTAAACAGTGTTAAACACCAATTTAGTTCCCACAAACATTTCTTGTAAATCTTTCAAAACCTAAGTTTAGCCTACGCAAATTCCTACTGTGATCACAGAAACTTTGATACCAGCCTTTAGTTTTAAATTAGTTTAGTTTAGCCTCCACGCTGCCTCATAATAGTGACAAAACTAAATAAAGATCATTATGGAAAACGAAAAAAGTCAATTGGTTGTATTTATGCATGCAAGTCACGTCAAATGCAAAAATAGTTCTAAGTAAAGGAGAAAGTTCTGATTTTATGTTAGAAGACAGTTCTGATTCTATGTAAAGCAAAATAGATGAGACATACTCCAGTTTCTCTAAATCCTTCTTGTACGGAACATTCTGCGAGTTATAAATCAATATGGAGGAAATCAAGATGGTCAACACAAGGATTCCAGCGTCTTGAGAAACATTTGCACCTGGAGCATCTGTGGACACAAAAAGAGAAAGTACAAAATGGAATTGGTAAAGCCACTGAGACGCACAAGTTACGACGGACTGAACGGATACAAACTTATATAACTGTAATAATTTTCTGACGACAGCACGCTTTGCCATATTTCATTTAAAGACAAATGTCTTCGTTCCCACATTGAAGAGGACGAAAGCTATTCAATTACAACGGTACATGTGTGTTCACCTCTGAGATCAGGGTTTGATTCCTGCAATTTACAGTTGTCTGATGATAAAAATGTTCAGTTCTATTCTACCAAATACCGCAGGCGTTTTTCTCGCAATAACAAAGGTTCAGTAAAGGAAGGTGATTGGATCTAGCCAGAATAGTTTGACCTGATAGAGCTATCCACTTGTTAGTTTCATTTCACTGATATTAATCCTTACCAATCCCTTCTGTATCCAACAAGAGGACAGCTTGTTCTTTTCCATTTTTATCTTTTCCTACAAGAATCTTCGTTCCCATCCATATTCCGAAAGTCTTCGGATCAAACGTGTGCCCGAGATCAAAAGCATCCACTTCACCTAACAATCTGAAATTAAAACACAAGTGCATACCAAAACAAACATTTTCAGTTTTTGTGAATAAAACGAAAGTATCATGAACGATAATAGGAAAGTGAAAGAGGGAAGGAAACAAATTAAATATATATAACTACTAATTATGACAAAAATATATAACTACTAATTATGTAAAACTACAATCCAGGCCAAAATTCATGTGGACACTTAATCCACTTTTGCAAAAATCCTAACAAAAAGAAAAAAAATCCTAACAATCCAATCCAAATCCAATCTTTTTTTTCTCCAATCTTTTTTCCCTAACAATCTAAAACTGGACTTTATAAATTACACGCATATTCCCCACCCCCTCTTCAATGTTGCATATCCCCACCCCCCTCTTCAATGTTGCATACCCCTACCCCTCTTCAATGTTGCATACCCCCACCCTCTTTCAATGTGCATATCCCCACCCCTTCTGCTGTTGCATACTCCCACCCCTTCAATTGCCTGCATCCCACCCTTCAATGTTGCATACCCCCACCCCCTCTTCAATGTTGCATACCCCCACCCCCTCTTCAATGTTGCATACCCCCACCCCCTCTTCAATGTTGCATATCTTCATTATCTCCACTTCTTATTTGATGAAAAATTCCATTCAACATTGACTTGGGGGAGCGGGGGGAGTATTCATCATTGGAGGCCAATGTCTGTGGGTTGCCCACAACGTTTTGGCCCGGATTGTATATAGTTTCTGATTATAATCTCAGCTCAGTTGCATGTGAAGACTGTTTCAGTTCGACTTTATTAAAATCTTGTATGTTTTCTAAAAGCACTCCCCTTTTTATTGTATACGGGGGATTGGACCTCTTCTAGTAAGACAATGATAAATATATTTTCTCACACACCGCTGGGAGGTGCTGCAGCGTCAGCCGCAAGCATGACATTTATTAAAACTAACATACATTACAATTGCTCGCTACATAATTACTATAACAAGTACATAATAACATATACCCAATCCAAAGCCGTTCTGTTCCCCTACTCTCTACTAATAAACATAATAGGGCTGGGTGGGTGGGATACTGTCAAGCCTCGCTGAGCAACAACAAAAATATGCTCATATAACCTGCACCACCCTGTAACACCCTGATTTCATCAGGCCCCCAGCAGTGTGTGAGAAAACATTTTCCGCTTCTTTCGTGCCTCAGCCAGCGGAAAATAACACATACATTTCAAGCGCAGGACTCGCGCATGCGTAATGTAATTCACGGTACTCATTCTAGGAAAAAGCAAAAATTTGACGACGAGCCTTCGTCTAAAATGCTAAATATGTATTTGTATTTATATTCATATTGAAAATTTAAATGACCCCGAACGACTTACCTTGATAAAATATAAGACTTTCCCGTTCGCATTGGTCCACATATCGACAGAACAGCCAGCGGTGATGTAACAGAACTCAGCAACTCCAAAGCTTCTGGCACCAGATACAAACTAGTTCGTTGGACACCAGCTTTCTTTATAATACTTTTCGTCTTTAAATCATACTCGTGATCGTTCGGGAGTATAAGAGGAATCGAGGAATCATATTTGCCCGCATTATCGGGGTCTATTGCTTGAATTTTGTAGCCAGAGTTCTTTAAATGGTTTTGCAATGCGGCGGACGACATTTTATGTCTTGTATATTAAAATACCACACGACAAAACAAGCTAGTGTTTAGAATCTTGACTTTTATACTGCACTACAGCGAAAGTGAATTCTTGCAGTTTCGCTTCGCTGGAAATGACCCAGCATTTATAAGCAATTGCGAAATGGAATTCCCTTAAGGGATTTTCCCAGTATCCTGTAGTCTGTACATCAATTATTTATTTATAAACCAATATCTTATTCATGATTAAGTTCGTTTTCAATTTCACTTTAAAACGGATTAAGTTTGAAGGTAATTTATTATATTCACATAAAAGCAATGTATAGTTTAGATACAGGTTGAGGATTAGTTTTAAGGCAGCATGAAGTAACATATGCATTCCATGAACTGATATTTGATATGCATGCTGTGCAGTTAATAGGGAATTCCCAGTATCATCACAGCAAATATAATAAAATTTCTCAATCTGAACAAAACATTCGTCATGTTTTGCAAATACTCGCAAATACCACTATCCTGCCTTCATTATGTTGCTACAAATAATTCTTATGACTAATTTGTGAGAAAAATGAGTTCACAGACCGAAACAAATTCGACAGTTTAGACGTTTCCGGTCACACAGCAATATATATGTTGTTTCTTTGAATATGCTGATGTCATAAGCATGCACTTTCACTTTGTGGAAGGGATAAATGAGCAAATTACAACATAAATTCATTCTGGTTTCACTTGGTAGAGAAAGCGAGCTAAATTTCTTGTAAGGTAATTTTAAGATTTTATTTCACGAAAGGCAGTTGAATTTATGAAAATTTGATTGTGGTTGATTGATATACGGCTGCAATAAAGCTCGGACTCGGTTAAACGAATTAACGTCTCAAATTTGCCTATTTCACTTTCAAACAATGGAAAAGTTCAAGAAAGTGTCTCTCTTCGGTTCTGGCAGTTCAGAGACATCAGGTAAACCTAGCTCGTTGCCTTTGGTGTTACCAAACAATGTGAAATACGATGCAAACTCGGGCAAATTGACACATACGGCAGGAGTGAAGCGAACTCATTTAGAGCTTGTACCGTCCACTGTAGCTCTGTTGTCAAACGTTCGGGATCCTATCGCTGTTGTGTCTATAGCTGGCATGGCGCGGAGCGGGAAATCTTATATTTTGTCACGTTTGTTGGGCTCGTCTGATGCATTCAGGTTGGGCCATACCATGGACCCGGAGACCTTCGGTATATGGATTGGGACTCAGGTAAGTAAGTCTATAGTCCTGAGTCCAGCCAGACACAAGCAGTGAACTCCACTCTCCTCCGCAGAGGCTTTGTAGTTTGTTTTCTTTCTATGAGTTTGCTTTCTTTTTATAAGGTTGGCTTGCGGGCAGTCGCGGGCTAGGCAGAGAAGTGGGCGCGCGGGGGGTGCCCCGCGAGCTTGGTAGTGCGATTCCGTATTATCTCCAAATTCCCACGATGCCCCCTTTTAACCCCGCGCGCTCGCTTCCGGCCTGTCGCAAGCTCCGCAAGCCAAACTTTAATATAGAAAGAAAACAAACTCATAGAAAGAAAACAAACTACAAAGCACAAAGCCTCTGCGGAGGAGAGTGAGTGAACTCCATGTCTTATGTCGGTATTGGCATTGTAAATATAACTAGATCAATTACCTTTCGATTGTAAACTCAGACGGATGTATCTGAGTATTTTAATAAGGGCCATTCCATTTAATGTCCACCCTCACGGATGAGTTTTTCTGAAGGGTGACTCAAAAAGTCGTTTCTGAGGGTTAAGCATGTCGGCATCCTTTGATCTCTGCGATTTTTCTGAGGGGTAAAGGGAAAATTTACAAATTTCTGAGGGGTGTTTTGTGTCGGCACTTTGATCTTTTTTTCTTAGGGGTTAAAATTTTACGGACCTCATCCGTAGGGGGGGGGGGGTGGATATTAAATGGAATGGCCCTAAAGACTATTATTATTATTATTAAAGTAAATTAGCCTTTCTCACGCCGCCATTTATGGGGTACTTTTTTACCAATCCTGCGACATTTTATAATTTTGTGGGTGTATGATGGTAAATTTACTCTGTAAATAGTTAGTTTGTTCTGAAATATTGCTTTTTACATTGTTATAATCGTTTACGAAAAATTTCAGTACCCCAAAAATGGCGGCGTGGGAAAGGCTAATTGAGTTCACTGGTCACAATGCAGGGAAAAAAAAGGTTTGCGGGTTGGGGGGACTGGATTGAAAACTGTGTTTGTATCAGTTTGTGGTAATCTTCAACACATGTGACAGAACATAAGATTTTTTAAAGGTTTTTGCTTCCTTACACGAGCGCTATGGTGCAAAATGACGCCAAATTAGTTCCCAAGGTCCGTGTTGTGAGCTCAATATTAGTTGACATTTCCCCTCCAGGTTCTGAAGAAAGATGATTTCACAATCATATTGGTTGATACAGAAGGCATTGACTCTGCTTCAGCCGAGAAGAAAAATGATATATCATTGCTGGTGTTGACCATACTACTCAGCTCGTATTTTATCTTCAATACATTGTCTATTCCCAAGCAAGCACAACTGGAAGAACTACAGTATGTATATTATTCCATTTATATTAAAACTAAATGTCCGTCTGGATGAACCAGGGCAAAAGAAAGACATTTCGTCTGATAATATAATAGGTCTTCGTATAAACATGGTAAACATGCAGATGTATTATCATTTCTCAGTCTAGTTGGATTGTGAGCGTAGTTCGTCTACTCTTGGCGTACGCAGTTCGTCTTGATGGATGATCTGTTTTGCGTATAAGTAAGTGGGGTGTGCTAATTATCCTTACTTGCAGCTGAGAGCTAAGCTCAATTGCGAAGCACACAGCTCAACCTGGTGGAGTCGAAGGCTTTCTAAGGACGCCTCTGGCAAGCCACCTTATGACTCATGTCTGATCACGGAGCACAAGGTTAGTTAGGAAACTAATCCCAACTCACCCTGTCAACATTCCTGTGGGAGGAATCCGGAGTACACGGAGAACGTCACGGACTTTCGGTTGCGCTCATTGAACTATAAATAAACTGGAAGGCTAACTGCTATGATGAAGGCCTATGATTTGTGAAGCCAAAATAGTTTTTCTGAGTTATGAGCAGAAATACTTGATCCCAAACGTCGGGCTATATATCAAATTGAAGCTATTGAAAATTGCTATTAGGTTGTGTGATGTTTACTCATAGCTAGGATGATGCGTAGAAATATACTGTTTATACAGATGTAGAGCGAAAACAAAGTAGCGTTTCTTCTTTTGTGTAGATGTTTTGTGCAGCTGGTAAATGGCCTAAGGGTGAGCCGTGAAGGAACTGATGACTACAACAAGTTTCCCACCGTATTTCCAGATTTTCTCTGGTTACTTCGCGATGTCACTTTAACACCAACGGATGCAAAAGGAAATGCGATTGATGCGAAAACGTTTCTACTCGTAAGTGGAAACACAACCGTCAATTTGTTTATATCATTACTGTCTGTTTAAATATCTCAATAGTCAATGTTTCATAAATATAAAACAAACTTTATAATACTGGATAACTCAAACGATTGTTTATCTAGAGGAACAGTATAGATTATCTCTAGCTGGTCCAATGTTACTGCAGGAAACTGCAGGAGGAAACCAAAGTCCCAGGAGAAAACGATTAACATTACTATAGCGCAAATTTGTCCAGAAAACTGCATAGTGCTGCAATGGTACAGAGATGAATGACGCATACACTATTCTAAGGACTGTGTCGCCATGATTCATGTCAATCACGAAACCTACTCACCTATTGCTCGGTGACTTGGTTATGTTTGTTCCATTATTTGCTCATAATGTCAGAACAGTGGTAACTTGGCATGTGAATTTTCTGAAAATGTGAATTTAGTGAATAAACATGTGTTTGTTGATTGGGTCTATTTCTTATGATTTGTTTCCCTAGGATCGCGTCCTCACGCCAAGTGGTGGTTTTGAGGAGAAGCCAAGCGACAAAGTTGCTCGTGCTCTGAAGATGTTCTTCCCGTCCATTGACTGTATCACTCTCCCTCCTCCTTCCGATGACGCCATCATTATGCGGAACATCGCAGACAGTGAAGACAAACTATCACCGCAATTTAAAGCCGCTGTCCCGCGAGTCATTGATCATATCTTCAGTAAAGTAAAGCCGAAAAATGGATACACCACAGGTAGGATGAGTCGGATGTTAATAGCACAGTCACAGAGTAGATATGATACAGACGTCTGACTCAGATCACGTCGGATTGATGTCTCTTACTGGATCTCTGGGGCAGGGCTCGAATTTTATCGCGGCAATTGCCGTAGAGGGAGTACAAAATGCCGTGGATCATTGCGGAAACGACAGAATTTTTTTGCCGTATAGTATAATTTTTATACTATTCACTAAATTACTATATTAATAAAATTAAATTTTTGTTACAGTAATTTGAAAAAATGCCGTGGAAACTGCCAAAATTGCCGTAGACAGCTGTTACGTTCTACGGCAATTTTTAACGCCATTGCCGTCGATTGATTTCAGGGAAATTCGAGGCCTGCTCTGGGGAGAAAGGTTTAGAACTGATAGAGCTATCCAGTATAAATAAAGTTGATTAACTTAGGTTTGCTCCTGAGCAGACCGCCAGCGGACTCCTTCTGGACGTCCAGTAAGAAACAGTTCAGAACTGAAGGCGCTATCCAGAATAAATCAAATTTACTGTCTACTATTATAAATCCTCTAGATTCTCGCGTAACCGGAGCACAACTGGCTTGTATGTTAGAAACTTACTTGAAAGCAGTGAATGATCCGAGCGCCATTCCAGTGATGGAAACGAGTTGGCAAACTTCGCTGAGGATTCTCACTGAACGTTTTCACGACGAGGCTCTGGAGTTGTACAAGAAAGGCATGACCGCTGTTCTGGAGGAACGTGGTCAAGAGCCTCTGGAAGCAGGAGGTAGGGTGAAATAGGGTTAGGTAAGGTGAAATAGGCTTAGGTAAGGTGGAACGGGGGCTTAATAGGATAGATGGAGGGTTGTCCATCCAACATTTCCGAAGTTGATAAACACACAAATTAAACGATCAGGCGATTTAATATGATGAGCTGTTTTTTTGTTCATTTGCCCGGTAATATCCAGTCCACTCTCATGCGACTCTTGTTCTCGTTTGACCAGGGCATTAGTACCGAAGACCGCTATTCTGACAGGTCTTATCTTCTCAAATAATTTCTCAACCTTTCTGTCCACTGTTATAGGTGACGGGATAACACTTGTTAGTTCGCACAGAAAATATTACACCTTGGCGCAAGAACATTTGAGAAAAGCATTAGCTCCAATGTGTAATGAAGCTGAACAATCAAACGTTTTGAGTCATTTGCAGCAAGCTGTGTTTGGTAGTAAAGGTAAGCCGGTATTATCTCGAAGAAATGTAGTATAGGTCTTTTGGTACGTCACAAATACCTCAAAACAATGAGTGACTGATTGGCATGGAGGACGGTGGGATTTTCAGAACAATGAAAAGACAATGGAACGTTCTGATCACTGGGTCACGACTAGATGACATACAGGCTGCTCCATTTACTGTTCGGAGTACTCCGGATTTTCGGAACACTAATCGAATCGAACCGAAAACGGTCACATGACTGTTCTGACTGCCCCTACTCAAAAGTAGGGGTAGCTAGAACAGTCATGTGACCGTCAGAACAGTCATGTGACCATTATTGGTTCGATTTAATTAGTGTTCCGAAAATCCGGAGTACTCCGAACAGTAAATGGAGCAGCCTGCTGGAGAACAGTGAGATTTTCAGAACAATGAAAAGACAATGGAACATCCTGATCGTTCGATCATGACTGATTGACATGGAGAACAGTGGGATTTTTAAAACAATGAAAAGACAATGGAATATTCTGATCGTTCGATCATGACTGATTGACATGGAGAACAGTGAGATTTTCAGAACAATGAAAAGACAATGGAACATTCTGATCGTTCGATCATGACTGATTGACATGGAGAACAGTGAGATTTTCAGAACAATGAAAAGACAATGGAACATTCTGATCGTTCGATCATGACTGATTGACATGGAGAACAGTGGGATTTTCAGAACAATGAAAAGACAATGGAACATTCTGATCATTCGATCATGACTGATTGACATGGAGAACAGTGAGATTTTCAGAACAATGAAAAGACAATGGAACATTCTGATCGTTCGATCATGACTGATTGACATGGAGAACAGTGAGATTTTCAGAACAATGAAAAGACAATGGAACATTCTGATCGTTCGATCATGACTGATTGACATGGAGAACAGTGGGATTTTCAGAACAATGAAAAGACAATGGAACATTCTGATCATTCGATCATGACTGATTGACATGGAGAACAGTGAGATTTTCAGAACAATGAAAAGACAATGGAACATTCTGATCGTTCGATCATGACTGATTGACATGGAGAACAGTGGGATTTTCAGAACAATGAAAAGACAATGGAACATTCTGATCGTTCGATCATGACTGATTGACATGGAGAACAGTGAGATTTTCAGAACAATGAAAAGACAATGGAACATTCTGATCGTTCGATCATGACTGATTGACATGGAGAACAGTGAGATTTTCAGAACAATGAAAAGACAATGGAACATTCTGATCGTTCGATCATGACTGATTGACATGGAGAACAGTGGGATTTTCAGAACAATGAAAAGACAATGGAACATTCTGATCATTCGATCATGACTGATTGACATGGAGAACAGTGAGATTTTCAGAACAATGAAAAGACAATGGAACATTCTGATCGTTCGATCATGACTGATTGACATGGAGAACAGTGGGATTTTTAAAACAATGAAAAGACAATGAAACATTCTGGTCATTGGATGGTTGCGCTAACTATGCTAACACAACAGGTATTCTCAAATAATTTATAATTTTTTAATTGTCAAGCTTTCTCATCTATTTTAAGGCAAAAAGACAGAGACGGAAAACAAGTCTGGATTATTCCATGAATATTGGCGAGTGAACAACGAGAAGTCTATTAAATACTGCGAAAAACTCAGAGATCAGTTGTGGGAAGCGATCTCGAAGAAGCTTTCTAAAGAAGACAGTGGATACACTTACGAGCATCTCCAGGAAGATCTCAAGAGATTTGAGATGGAGTACAGAGCAAATGCAAAGGGTTAATAGAGTATAATGAATACCATACCATGCCACACCATACCATAACATACCATACTTTTCATTCTCGCTAATTCAGTTATTGTAACTGCAAGAGAGGTTAATTATGTCCCATGCCATATCATGCCCCATACCATACCATACCATACCATACCATACCATACCATACCATACCATACCATACCAAACCAAACCATACCATACCATACCATACTAGACCAAACCATACCATACCATAACATACCATACCATACCAAACCATACCATACTAGACCAAACCATACCATACCATACCATACCATACCATACCATACCATACCATACCAAACCATACCATACCATACTAGACCAAACCATACCATACCATACCATACCATACCATACCATACCAAACCATACCATACCATACCAAACCATACCATACTAGACCAAACCATACCATACCATACCATACTAGACCAAACCATACCATACCATACTGTAGGATCTAACCCGAAAAGTAGGGCCTAATCGCCTGCGAGCAGGCAGGACATCACGTGATAAAAACACATGTTGGGTTTATATTTTTTGATTGTTTGTTCGGATTACGAAGGGCAAAAGTCAGGTACATTTGCA
>CACRXK020011123.1:0-16745 GCA_902702795.2 Paramuricea clavata | reverse complement strand
CCTTCTGATGGGTCATATACGCGTAGCCATATTTGTTTACAATTAGAACGTCTTACCCCCCGCGAAGCCCGCATCACGGATGGGTCCGCTCGATGTATGGCCGTTTCTACGCCCTCTCTCCCTTCGCCCTGATATACAGTTATATCAACACGAGTGGAAATTGGGAAAACGATAAATTGTGTGGAAACTTTATAATATAGCACAACGAAACATAAAGAAAGAAATTTTCCGACGTTTCCGTGTTGACATCTAGCCAATCAGCGTTCGTCGCCTCTTAGCCAATCAGCGTTCAGAATTTACAAATGCTATATTATAATTAAATCACAAGCCAGTCTCGTTAACTTCTAGAGGTTGACGGCTAGAAATTTCATATCTTCGGTTGAGTGCATGCTATGAAGACAGAAATACCACTATTCGATTCGGAAATAAACGATTCAACTCATTCCTCACTATACAGGGTGTATCAAAAAAAGCGCAATCCTCGACTGAAATGTAAATTGCTAAACAAATAATAGACGAAAACGTTAAAGTTTACATTCATTTTAAAGCGTAGCCATTCAGCTTTCTAACAGTGGGTTGTTTCTTAAATTTGACTCATTGGTTCGCGGGTAATAATACTTTACGTTATTGCGATTGGAGATTAAAAAAATTGAGATGGAATTAACAAATCGTTCTCATCAAAATAACTGTTTTTTTCATTAAAACAAAAAAATGTTGCATTTTATTGAATGGATTGTAACAATAAGTATAATTACGGCTTTTCTTCCACTATTTTTAACTCAGTTTGAAACTTCAAATGCGATATAATTTTGGCTTGGACCATCTAAGCTGACTGACATCAACTTGCTATAATTTCTGTTTACATTGCATCGCAATTCGATGACACTCTGGCTCAGACACCAGAATGTTTTGACGATTTTAGCATTCGTTTAGGATTTTCAAACAACCTGGTCTCTTTTAAAATACTTTTAATTTGTTCTTACGTGGTTTTCCAGATGTAGTGACGACAACATTAAAGTTTAAAGAAGAAAATTCTAACATTTAAACCGACTAAACAATAACATAGTAAACTAGCATAATTAAACAGCAACTAAAAATTATAGGTTTTACTAAATCTTTTCCTGTGCAATTATTACAAGCATTGGAGACAAGGATAATAGTTTATTTGAAAGAGAAAAGAACAGACTTTGAAGTAAGCCTAAAAGCGTTTAACTAGAGATAGTATTTCGAAAGTTATTAAGCACAAAAATGAATTGCGTTTATTTTGATACACCCTGTAGTTATAGTCATTGTCAACGTTCTAGCGATTTATGGGCCTTCGAAAGTCAAACAAGATCATATACTATCAAATTACGCAATTGTCTGATGTTCTGAACATGGTAAAATAACTACTGTGAAGGTAACCGCGGATTGGGTCTCAGATTTGGCTTCAGATTGTGCCTCGGATTGGGCCTCACATTTAACTATATTCAATCATTCAAAAGTAGATTATTTGAACCCCTTTTTCTGGCTACTTTTAAGGTAGTTTTTACTGTCAATTAGCAGTAACATGAGCAATGCAACGTATCTATCGTATGATGTGCAAAAATAGGAAAAGAAGCTTATTTGTGGGAGAAATTGAACTTTTAAGACACTGCATTTACTTGTTCGATTTTATATGTGATAGATTAATAAACTTTCGACATTTGACGATATTCAGCAAACGTGATAATGTTAAAATTTAAGTATAAAGTAGACTTGTCATTCTGCTTCCACGAGTAATAACAATAACATGGCACAAGCACAAAAACCTCCGATTTTTCATGATATGTAACACTTGCGAAAATACGCGTACTGTTTCGCACTCTCGTTTCGAAGTGCTACTTTACTTGGACTTTCCAAAGGACGTAGGCCACACTTGTTTTTGTACTTTATATCTTATATATTATCGGTGTGTCAATACACGACACAAAGTGACAAAGACGAATAGGTCAACTAAATTAAACAAAAATATGTTTACAATTAATTACTTGATAAAGTGTAAGATTATACTGAATGATTATAAATGATAAGTCAGTTACTCACAATTTTCGTGAGCTTTCCCTGTTGTTTCGTTCCTTTTTTTAGTAGAAAGATGGTAAATATTATCACTAATATTAAAACATATAGTTCTTCGTATTAAAAACAAAAAACCACACTTCCCGGTCCTCCAAAAACCGCATGCGGGCTGTCCTGTTTTTTAGGGCTGTAGCTCGAAACACTTCGCCCCAGTGCGGAAATAATGTTCTTTGAACTTAATTGAGCAACGGCAAAATATCAACATGCTAATGTAACATTTCCTTAATGTACACAACTATTCGAGTTTGTTCTCCTTGTCATTTAGTTCCTCCTTTGTCGCGATAAGACAAAGCTTGTGTATTGGCCGGTCATATTCTCCATCGGAATTCTTTATTCGGACCTTTCTCCTACATCCATCGTTTCCTGGATATGTTCCAATAATGATCGTCATCTTCCATTGGCATCTTTTATGCTTTGAATCCAACTCTAAGACAAGGTCGCCTTCTTTCACATTTTCTCTTGTTCTGAACCACTTGTTTCTTGGTAGAAGGTTTGGCGCAAAATATTTCATCCAACAGCACCAGAAATCATTTACTCGCTTTTCTGTGCTTCTGATCATATCTCTTGGGTTTACCCTTTCTTCCCATTCTGGTTGTGGCGGTGTGTTGTGCTGACCTGACCCAAAAGGATGTCATTTGGGCTGATCGGTGGAGTTTCCCAAATACTATCGGAAATGGGGTACAAAGGTCGGCTGTTAATCTGGTAGGTAATTTCAGCGAGAAATCTCCTCCACTGCTCTTCAGTAAAGGCTGGTTCTTTGCACGTAAAATTCATAGCCTGTCTCACAGATTTTATGAGGGATTCAACTGCTCCGGTTTGATGACTGGCATGTGGAGTATTCCATTTCCACTTGAAGTCGCACGTGAACACTTCTGAGAGGACACTCTTTATTCTCGGAATATCCCAATCTTGCATTATTTCTTCAAGGTAAAGTTGTGCACCAACAAAATTTGTTCCGGCATCTGATCAACACGTGTCGGGATGTCCGCGTAAACAAGCAAAGCGTGGGAATGCCAGCAGAAACGTGTCTGTGCTCATTTGCTTGTTGAGAGTGTTGACATTTAGTTGAAACTGACTGCATCGAAATAGCTGTTTTTCAGCTTTTTCCAGTTCTTCGACTGTTATTGCTCCTGTTTGTTTATTACGCCTTGCGTTCTGAACGAACCGATTGACATGGGCTAGAATCCGTCAAACTTTTGATGAGAACGAAGAACATCTCGTTAGTAAATGTGTCAGAATGGGATTTTTCCGCTTTCGATTCAGTAGTTTTCTCAGACTATGGCTCTCATGATTGTCCGTTTCCGCGGTTGTGTTGGCATTAACGGTTGGATTAACGTTAACTTTCTTGTCTTTTGGTTGCTTCTTTTGGGGTTTTAGTTCTCTTTTGGTTTCTGCATCAATGATTTCTGGTTTAGACTGGGTTTTCGAATGTAGCCATTCTGCTTCCTGTAACTTGAGGAATGATGGGCCGGTTAACCAATCTTTGAGAAGTTCAGGATCTTATCCCATACCTGTGTTAAAAGCGGCTTTCTGATTGGTTTAGAGCAGGTGAGCTTGTCGTCGAGCTCACCTGCTTTTTGCCGAACTCACCTGCTTTTCGCCCGAACTCACCCGCTAACCTGCTTACGTTGCAATAACAATAACAAATATGGCGGACAAGATTTAGCCGATAAACCTAAACTTTAAAGAACTTTTCAGTGACTAACATACTGAGACTGAAGAAAAACCAAAGAAAAAATGCAGTAAAGGTAATGTAGACGTAGATAAAGAAGTATTTTCTTGCCCAGTGATTTTTTTGGCCGGGAAAAGGTTCACAAAACATCGACGAATATATCGCGAAGAGCTACAAATGTGTGTATGGCTCGGTGTATTCGCTCGGTAAGTTCGGGAAACATCCAGCCACCCTCGGTGCGTCCAATCCCGGACTCACCTCCCTGCAAGTACGTTTGTTATATTATCCCATACCTGTGTTAAAAGCGGCTTTCTGATTGGTTTAGAGCAGGTGAGCTTGTCGTCGAGCTCACCTGCTTTTTTCGAACTCACCTGCTTTTCGCCCGAACTCACCCGCTAAACTGCTTACGTTGCAATAACAATAACAAATATGGCGGACAAGATTTAGCCGATAAACCTAAACTTTAAAGAACTTTTCAGTGACTAACATACTGAGACTGAAGAAAAACCAAAGAAAAAATGCAGTAAAGGTAGTGTAGACGTAGATAAAGAAGTATTTTCTTGCCCAGTGATTTTTTTGGCCGGGAAAATGTTCACAAAATATCGACGAATATATCGCGAAGAGCTACAAATGTGTGTATGGCTCGGTGTATGGGATAAAAACCAAACGTACTTGCAGGTTCGGTGAGTCTGGGATTGGACGCACCTCGGGTGGCTGGAAGTTTCCCGAACTCACCTCGCTTCGCTCGGTAAGTTCGGGAAACTTCCAGCCACCCTCGGTGCGTCCAATCTCGGACTCACCTCCCTGCAAGTACGTTTGTTGTAAAGTCCGCGAGCGAGTGAATCAGCCCGGTTTTCATTTGATGGAATGTAACAGAAGTCCTCTGAACCCACACTTTCCTGAATTTCGGCGACTCGCGCAGATACGAAAGGTCGAAACTCTTTGGGCGGGGTCTTTATCCAGGATAAAACCGTTGTCGAGTCAATCCATAAGAATTTCTTGGCTTGATCTATATCAGCAACCGTTAACATCTTCGTACAGGCGTCGTAAATTCTTGCAAGGGTTAAACTGCCTAACAACTCCAGTCTAGGGATGCTCTCCTTCTTTGGTGGAGCCACGAAAGCCTTGATTATGACTGGAACACAAACAAAACTACCGTCTATTAGTTCCCAGCGGAGAAATAATACTGCTCGGTATGCTTGATCACCGGCTTTGGAAAATCCGTGGATTTCTGGTGGAGAATTCGCATTGGTCGGTTTTAACTTTCGGTCAAATTCTAACGATAGAAGATAATTCGTTGTTTTTAGATTCTCCTTCCACTTTCTTTGAATTTCCTCTGATATGACATCATCCCACCCATAACCTGAGCACCACAGTTCTTGTAAATCGATCCGGAATTTTATTGTCACGGGTGCAATCATACCAATAGGATCCCACAGCTTAGCCAAGAGTGCAAGACTATTTATTTTTGTTAGCGTTTCAGACAGTTCGGGAATTTCCTCTCTTTTGAAAGTAAACTTGTCCGCTTCTTTATCCCACTTATGGCCAAGTAGATCCGTGACCATTTCACCTCCCGATTGGTCGATTTCTGTACTGTTCGCATGCCAGGTTTTGATTTCAAACTTGCCATTTTCAAGAATGGAATCAATTGCAGTGGTTCATTGCTGAACTTCTTCAACTGTTGATCTGGATCCTGCAACATCATCCACGTACACGTGTTGTAAAAATTCGGCTGCTGCTTGAGGTTCTTCAGGTTGTGCCGCTTCAGCTAAGCTTTAATCGACTTAGTGGCGATGTCAGGTGCTGGCTTGTCACCAAGCTTAAATGGAGCCATTGATAAACATTAGGTTCGTCGGTTGGTTTCTCTCTCCAAAGCAATCTATGGAAGACTTGATCATCCGGGTGTACCAGGATTTGATTAAACATCTTTCTCACATCTCCTGCGTATGCAATATTATCCCATCGCCACGCTGCGAGGACTTCTGGGATATCGTTGATGTAGTTAGGCCTTTCCGAGATGATCATTCAACGAAAGACCATTGTGACTTTCGCAAGAGGAATCGAAAACGATTCGCACCTTTGTTGTTTTTTTCAGGAGTGAAGACCGCTTGTAGTGGCAGATACCTTTCGAGCTTCGAGTGATGTACTTTTTCTGACGGGATCTTGATTACAAAACCTTGATCAACCAGCTTCCGGACTTCTTCAGCGACAACATCGGTATATTTCTTTCCTTTAAGGGATTTCTCAGTGGAATACATTTCTTGAGGGCAATGTCGTAATTGCTTTTCTTAGGTGGGTCGATTTCCTTCCACGGCATCTTCACCTGAATACGACCGTCTACCAGGGTAGTTGATTCAGATAACGATCGTACAAACTTCTTTTCCCGTAATTCGTTGTCTGTGCAGGTACAAAACTTCGTTGGCGTCACACCCAGTTAATTTTGCTGCAGAAGATTGTCAATTTTCTCCTTTACACTTATTGTACCAACATCAATGGACTGTATACTCTGTTTGTTAGGAGCAAGCTGGCCTAGGACATACTAGCCAAAACAGTTCATCTTTGCTATAGGTTCACTGGTTTCACCTGGTATTACATGAACATCAACAAATCCATCTGTAAAATCAGTTCCCATCAGTAAATCAACGTTTCCGCCAGATAAATGAAGTTTTCTACGATTGGCTTGAGATGTCTGTATTTCTCTAAGGAACTCTTCGATATTGTTTTTGCACTGCTACAAGGTTTTCTGACAGTATGTACCAGAAGAGGTTTTTTAACATGTTCCTCAACAGGAGACATCAGGGTTATTGCGATAATTTCTGACGTTTCAGATCTTTTACTTTCTCCAGCGAGATTAATTTAATTTAATTTAATTTATTAGCTTTGCCTTGTAGATAACTATATTACAATTAATGGCAGGGAGTCCGTAACAGCACTTAGCCAATTACTACGGCCCCGTAAAACTAACATTAAAACTAATATTACAAATTTAACAAATACAATAATCAACTAACAACAAACAGCATATGAAAATAACAACAATACGTCTTTCACATGCAGCACGAGATTGGAATACTAAGACTACGAACAGAGTTACACTTTGGACAAATGGTTTTGTACGAACGAGGGTCGTTGACATTGTAACAAGTTCTTAATGACATAGAGTAATAATTAAAAATGACAGTTTTAAATGTAGAGAAACCACATGTGTCCAGTTTTAGTTGATCGGCGAGGAGGTTCCAGATCCGAGTTGATCGGATAAAGAAGGATCGTTGATAGGTGGATGTCTTGCATTTCGGAATGACATATTTGGTGGAAGTACTGGTGGAAGATCTAGTTTGTCTGGAGGTGCGGATTGTTGGAAGGAGAGATTCATTTATGTCTACAAGTCCGTGGGTAATCTTGTAAAAGAGAACCATGTCAAGGTACTCATGCCAATAACAGATTGGTAGGAGCGATAGAGCCTGGAGCCTGGTGGTATAGTCCATGGTACTGGAAAATGGTAACTCGAGGATGAATCTAGTTGCTCTTCTCTGTGTGCGCTCGACTTGTTTCAACAGTTCAACGGACTGTGGAGCCCATATTTGTGTTGCATACCCTAGGTGTGG
This sequence comes from Paramuricea clavata, assembly GCA_902702795.2. NCBI lineage: Eukaryota > Metazoa > Cnidaria > Anthozoa > Malacalcyonacea > Plexauridae > Paramuricea > Paramuricea clavata. The sequence continues at coordinate 9,371 of CACRXK020011123.1, read as the reverse complement.
TCTTACAAGGGCCAGATACAGCGTGCGCCGGACTGAGGTGTTGTGGATATACAGAGATGATCTTCGGATGTATCCAAGTAACTTGTTTGCTTTGGTCGATTGTTCGTTAACTTGTTTGTTCCACGTAAGTTTGTTCTCCACCCACACGCCGAGATCTCGTTCACTGTCAGTTTGTTGTATGTTTAGGGTGTTAAGTTTGTAGTTGTTCGTGATTGGCATGGTTTTTCTCGTGATTCGTTGTGATTTACACTTTTTCTCGTTGAAAGGGAGGCCAGACGCTAATGACCATGTTTGCAGGTTGTCAAGATCACTTTGGAGGCGTTTACAGTCGTCTTCTCTTTTGACGGAGGTGAATAGTTTGGTATCGTCGGCGAACATTGCAACTTGGCTGGATGTGACCGCGTCAGGAAGATCGTTGACGTACAAGACAAAGAGGAGAGGGCCAAGAATTGAGCCTTGAGGTACGCCTGAAGTTACTGGGAGGGTATTTGATGTTGCACCAAGGACAGTCACACGTTGTTTACGATTAGTTAGGTAGGAGTGAAACCATTGGAGAAGTTTACCTCCAAATCCTGCCATGCGCAATTTGTATGCGAGGCGCTCGTGGTTAACTTTGTCAAAAGCCTTGGATATATCAAGGTAAATAGCGTCAATCTGCCCTCCAGCGTCCAATTCCAAGCCAATGAATTCAAGAACTTCCAGAAGATTCGTTATGCATGATTTGCCTGAAATAAATCCATGCTGTGATTTCTGTATTAGTTGGAATAGGTGGACTTTAATGTTGCAGAAAACGCAGCGTTCTAAGACTTTTGAGACAATTGGCAGTAGCGAGATTGGTCTGTAGTTTTCTGTATATTCTCTTTCGCCTTTCTTATGTACAGGAACGATGTTTGATAGTTTCCACTCTTCCGGTAGGACACCCTCATCTAAGGATTTGTTGAATAACATGCACAGAGACGGAGAGATGATAGGAGCTGTCTCTTTAAGCAAACGGGCAGGAATATTATCGGGTCCCGTGGCTTTTGTGCTGTCAAGGTTTTCGAGAACTGCCTGCACTTCTTCGACCGTCAAAGTAAGATCAGTCATAACAGGCTCGACTTCCTGAGAAACGGTGTCGTCGTCCGCACACTTGTCGGATGTATATACAGATGAAAAGTAGTTGTTGAACATGTTCGCAATATCCACAGGTTTATCAGCGCTGATTCTCGACGAATGGGTGTCTTGGTCGATGTTTGTTGTCGCAGCTGAAGAAATGGTGTTGGGAATGTTACGCGATTTAGATTTGTATTTCAATATTGACCAAAGTCTTTTTGGATTGTGTTCGAAGTCGTTTCCCAAGGAAATAAAGAAATTTTTCCGACTTTCTACGAGCATATGTTTAACTGTTGCACGTAATTTTTTGAATTTTTGTACCAGATGACTGCTTGGAGATAATTTCATTTTTCTTCGAACAGTGTTCTTTTTCTTAATTAAGTTCAAGATTGTTCCATTAATCCATGGTAAGGGATTTCGTCCTTTGATTTTCTTACGTGGTATGTGCTTTGAGACTGTGTCGAGAAAAGTATCTTTCCAACTTTTCCAGTCGTCGTTTATGTTTGCATGATCTAAATTCAAACATAAGTTCTTAGCCGATAACGCGGAACGCAAGCCATCGAAATCTCCTTTTCCGTAATCATAAGTGTATCTGTGACTCTTTGTTCGAACTTTGATGAATGAGTCAAACTCGTAGAATATGAGACAAATGATCTGTAAAGAAAATCGCGTTTTCTGGTGACTCGACATTGGTTATGGTGATATGTTCCGGGACGCTGGTGATTACGAGATCAAGTATATTATTACCGCGAGTAGGAAAGTGGTTGACTTGAGTTAGAAAGTGATCGTGTAAGACTTCGGTGAAAGGTTGTCCATTGGCATTAGTTGTCCTGAAGTTGTTGTTCCAGGAGATGTTTGGCAGGTTGAAGTCACCAGAAATAACCAGTTTATCAAATTGATCGCCAGCTTATGCCGTCCAGTCCTGGTGATTTCCTTGAATTAAGTTGGTTTAAGGCGTCAAAAGTCTCTTGGACTGAAATACATGAAAAATGAAACGAACTCTCCGTAGGAGTGACAAATGTCATAGGGTCAACGTTAATATTTTGGACATTTTTCGACAGTTTACAACCGATGGATGAAAAATACTGATTAAAACAGTCCGCAATATTTGTGTCTCCAGTTATAACTTGGTCATCTACATTTAGCTGTGTTACATGGGTAGTTTTGGGCTTTTTGTTTAATAGCTCATTAATAGCCTGCCAACTCTCTTTGCTATTATTTGCATTAGATAACTTCGTTTTAAAGTATTCTTCCTTAGTCTTTTTAATAAGCTTATTTAATTTATTCTTGCATCTTTTGTAGGCCTCGTTATAATTACTCGATGTTAAACGAACACTCTGTCTTTTAAGATAATCCCTATGATGCATTAAACGCTTTATTTCTTTCGTCAGCCATGGTTTATGCTCACTCTTAACGCGACGCTGTCTAACTGGCGCGTGTTTTTCAGCAATAGTAAGAAAGTTGTTCTTAAATTCATTCCATAGCACATTTGGATCATTCGATGTGGGATCTAGATTAGTATAGTAGCTTAGCTTACTTCGTTGAGTCCACTGACGAATTTGGGTTGTGCACGCCCAAAAAATACTAACGGTAGAGGGGATCTTTCTACACGTGATCTAGCAAGTGGTGTGATTTGTATCCAGCCAATCAACGTTGTGTTCTAAAAGTGTGGGTTGGCGTTGCTCGCTCTTTCCAACTCTCACATTCTGTTTATTTAAGGCGTTGTTCGCACTGGTCGAGTCGGTTCGCTGCTCAATCGATCAATGTTAAAATATGTTCACAACTTAAAATACTTATCAAAATATCATAGTAAAATCCTCACACTATACCTATATGTGAACCTTACTTTACCTACTAAACTAAATTTACTTACAATTTTATTGAACCACGATTTTGATGACGTAATGTCACAATTACTCGACCGCGCGAAATATACCGAAGAATGATTGAAAGAAAGGCCCTAAGCATGCACATTTTCATGTCAAAGAAGAACCAGCCTTGGACTTTGAATTATGTAAACACAACAGCCCACCATGCAAGGCTATCGTCCAACTTTGACAGTTTGACAAATCATTTATCTTGCCTAATGGACAGATAATTGACACTCTTACGCAAGTCCGAAATGAGATATACTTTATCTGAGTTTTACGGCAAAAATGCTCATTATCTCTCTATTTGACGTAACTAGTATCTATAATTACCTGGGGTGCAAACTGAACTATTTTTATACTATTTAGATACTTTCGTACCAGAACTGACAGTTGAATGGTTTTAGTAGATGGCATTTCGATTGTATACAATTTTAGACCTAACCAGGGGCTGCTGCAATTATACACTGGAAGCATTATATACTGGAACTTGTGGTCAGACATCGACAATTGCACCCTGCAGCTCAGTTAGTTAGAGCACTGCACTATGCATGCATAATCTCAGTGCCGCGGTGTCGATTACCAGGGTCGGTTGACTACAATATTTTTGTTGTTCGCTATAACTACAGTACAGCTACTTCCAAAATATGTAGTCAGCAACAACTACTGCTACTTTTGAACAAAGGTAGTTCGCTACTGACTACCACTACAGCTTAAAAATGTAGCGAGTTATTTCGCTACGCTATATTATTTTTTTAGTTTCACTGTATTTGGAGCATCTACTAACTCCGGCTGTAATGTGATCACCTATAACAAATCGACTTACGATACGTAGCAACAGTAAACACAAAGCAACTTTTTGTAAGCACTGCAGTCTGTTCAGGAGTGCAAATTGACAATTGAATGAGTATTGATTTTAACAAACCATGTCTCAATATCATGCTATTCTATCAAGTTGCTAACAATTTTAAAAAGTAGCGAATAGCTGTTTAGAAAGTAGTCAACTACTTGGCTACTTTTAAGGTACGTTTACACGCTGCGATTTGTCGGGCCGATTTTGCTCGCTGTATGTAAATAACTTGTCGTGAATACTCGCGTCAGCGCCTTGCGATTCACAAAATCAGGAGAAAAATCTGTAGCAAAGCACAGATATTTCTCACGATTTAACGATTTTTCTTCCGTTGTAAAGTTGTTGAAAACTTTTCGCACGCAGAAAACTATAATATGAACAGACGAGAGAGCGGACAGCTTCAATTGATCGTTTCATAAATCGCTAAATGTCGAAGAAGGGACAACGTTCATTTGCCAAAATCGGCCCGACAAATCGCGGCGTGTAAACGTAGCTTTAGGCAAAATGTAGTTCGCTATAACTGCAGCTACTGTTTTAAAAAAGTAATCAAAACTATTGGCCACTTGAAAATTATAGTTCGCTAATATACTTAATTAAACCAAACTTGAACGCGACTGGGATTTTACTAGTTTTAGCAAACAGAAGAACACGATTAAAAGTACAGAAATTATAATTTACTAATCACTATGATTGTCCTTTTTTGTTCTTTTGCCATGAAACTTTTAGTTTTTGGCAAAACCCATGAGCAAAACAACCAGTATAGCAATCCCTATCGGCAAGCCCACCCCAAATCCCATGCCAATTGCAAATAATGCTCCTCCTAAGCCGACTGTTGCAATCTCGAGTCTTCCATCTTCCCTATTATAACCCAAAGCGATGTTCGCCTGTTTCGTTTGTACTGTTTGCGTTTTTCCCATGACGAGATGGCCACGACACTCTTGACAAATGGGTATACCCATATTTTACTCCTGTTAAGAAAGAAGCATGATGTTGGTTTTAATCAAAACAATTCGCCAGACATTCTACAGAAGATAAAGGATGCGTAAAGAGAATACACGGATTCCGCGGAACTTACATCACTTTATCTCTAGTAGTCTAGGACCTGTATATGAGTTTGTATGCGATTCATTTAGGACAGGTAATCTCAACTGTGTTAGGGTAAAATGACCATGGCGGTCAACATGGCATATGTGCGAAAACCTGAATCCGGGGCGAAAGTCCTGAAAATAACACCGCCCTGAAACGGCAGTGTCGACATAGCTCTAACTTCCGAAAGGGAAAAGCGATAGCCTTTCTGAAGTGCTTAAGGTCTTTAGAAGGGTTGCTTTTAGGGTGGTCATTGGAAGGAAAAATTTGTCGAAGTATAATATTTTACCAGAAAATGACCATGCACCACCCCAGGTAAAATGCTGATTATGCACAAAATAACTAATATGCCTGGCAGAAATTAACTTTTCTTATTTCCTAAAAAAAAATATCATGGGATGAAAAACTATGCTTAGTTCAATATAATTATTGTGGATTTCATCAGGATTGTCATTGTTTTCTTTTAATATAATACATTTTATTTCACTTATCCCCCACGAAAACACGATTTCAGCCTTATTTTGCCGTCTTGTTTGCTTTTTAACGCCGAGTCTCGCAAATATAATCCAGTTGTTGTACTTTTACATAATCATAAAGGGCTAAAGAGTATATCACCCAAGTTTCATGAAGTTTTGGAACTGTGCAGTGTACTTTATCTTCGATATTGTGTCCTTCGATATTTCGTCAAATTGCCGCCATTTTAATATTAATGACTCGCCGCTTCTCTGTCCGATAAATGCCACTTCTCCGTTTTCATATGTATTTAGATTACAGTATCGAAAGTACTTAATTGTAGAATAGTCCCAATCGAAAAGTTGACAACATTTGTCCCATTTGGGACGAAAAACCATCCCGTATACCATTTGGGTTCAAAATAAAAAACAAATCATTTGAAAGTCACGCGCAATCTTCGCGAAAATTTCTCGTGGACACATGACAGGGGGGGTGCATATTTCCACGAAACGTTTGTTCGCCACCATAGAAAAAACTAAATATATTGTATTTATTGTATTTTTATGATTTATGACAAAACTACGCAAATATTTATTTTTTTTATCATGAATCATGAAAATACAATAAATACAATATATTTAGTTATGTTTCTGTGGTGGAGAACAAACGTTTCGTGAAAATATTCACCCCCCTGTATGTGTCCACGAGAAGTTTTCGCGAAGATTGCGCGTGACTTTCAAATGACTTGTTTTTTATTTTGAACCTAAACCCTCCCGTATACCATACGGGAGGGTTTTTCGTCCCAAATGGGACAAATGTTGTCAACTTTTCGATTGGGACTATTCTACAATGAAGTACTCTTGGATACTGTAATCTAAATACATATGAAAACGGAGAAGTGGCATTTATCGGACAGAGAAGCGGCGAGCCATTAAAATGGCGGCAATTTGACGAAATATCGAAGGACACAATATCGAAGATAAAATACACTGCACAGTTCCAAAACTTCATGAAACTTGGGTGAAATACTCTTTAGCCATTTATGATTATGTAAAAGTACAACGACTGGATAATATTTGCGAGACTCGGCGATAAAAAGCAAACAAGACGACAAAATATGGCTGAAATCGTTTTTCGTGGGGGGTAAGTGAAATAAAATGTATTATATCAAAAGAAAACAATGACAATCCTTATGAGATCCACAATAATTATATTGAACTAAGCATAGTTTTTCATCCGATGATAATTTTTTTTAGGAAATAAGAAAATTTAATTTCTGCCAGGCATATTAGTTATTTTGTGCATAATCAGCAATTTATCTGGGGTGGTGCATGGTCATTTTCTGGTAAAATATTATAACTTAGACAAATTTTTCCTTCCAATGTCCACTCCTAAAAGCAACCCTAAACACCATAAGCACTTCAGAAAGACTATCGCTTTCCCTTTCGGAAGTTAGAGCTATGTCGACACTGCCGTTTTAGGGCGGGGTCATTTTCAGGACTTTCGCCCGGATTCAGGTTTTCGCACATATGCCATGTTGACTGCCATGGTCATTTTACCCTAAAACAGTTGAGATTACCTGTCCTAAATGAATCGCATACAAACTCATATACAGGTCCTAGTCTATACAGCGTAAACAGGTTACGCGAGGTTTTATATTTGTGTTTATTTTATATATTGAACTAAGTCAGATCTATAAGAGCATATTTAAACTAAATATTAATTATAGCAATAGCCATATTGTTCAAGACGAGAGAAAGGAAATTTCGTGTGAATCACCACTTGCATGGAGACGCCTAGATGCATGCAGCTTGGATGCAGCTTTGCCTGTAGTTAAAAATCTCCAGAAATATCGGTATATCTTAGAAAACATAGACGAGATCTTCATAGATTTCAGCTGATTCGTGCCAAACTTCGCTCTATACATAAATAATATCGATTGAGAAGTCTTTTGGTTATTTATTTGTTTCGAAGACTTGTATATTTCATTAAAGAATATCTCGCCATTCCTTGACGAGTAGCTGTCAAATACTGCCATTTTTGGTCGTCACGTGACCGGCCCAGACCAGGGCTTCCTCGTGTCTCGCCTCGTCCTCACACTGAAGCCCTGGGAACGAGGTTGCCTGCCTATATCTTCGCCTCCTAAAAGCAACACATCAGGGAGGAATCACTTTATGTGTGCTTCCTGTAGTTGAACCAATTAGGTATTTACTAATATGTCACTTTGATACTTAAAATTATAGTAATGGTATTGCTAGAAAATGATATTCTAGGGAATTTGGGCACTGCCCTTCTTCAGGCTGGTCATGCCCAAAAATAATTTGTAGTCATTTTGCCAATCAATAGGCTGCAGAAAGCAGTAACAAAACTCGGCGTAACGATGCAAAAAAAACTACTTAAAATTCCACATAATTTATTGCAAGAATTAAATTTTTTTCAATTTGAATTTTGTTTAGATAAACTGACTAACTATGGGAACAAGTTTGTCATAGGATTTACTTCCCAATATTCCCTGCGTACCTACGGTTACATTGGAATAGCAATTGCAGCTCACTTCGATACAAATGTCACAATTATCACACAATCAACTTCGAGCGTTCCGTTGAAGGTCGCCATCCATATGAAAGAAGGGGATTTCTTGGAGTATGGTCTGCCGCGCTCCCTGCGAATGCAAGGAATCCAAAATAATGGTATTCAGGTATCGTCAACAATGAATATTTCCATCGAGTGTTTCAATTATTATACAGGCGGTGATGGATACCTAGCACTACCAACTGACGCACTAGGTGTAACATATGTTGTTGCATCATATACACCATACGATAGCTATGCTAGAGCTAAAATTGGTATAGTGTCAATACATGACGAAACAACCATTTTAATTCAACCAATTAAGAATGCCGTTATTGAAATTGGTGGAACCGCGTATACACACGTCGGCCCGATCCATGTTTTCTTGGGTACACTGCAGTCCATGCAAGTAACTAGTGAATCGGATTTATCGGGGACAATGATATTCGCTTCTAAACCAGTATCTGTTGTCTGTGGAGTGGATTTGGGGATTCCTGGCGGCACTGGAAGTTATGACAGATTAGAATCATTTCTTTTACCTGTCACACAATGGGGAAAACAGTACATCTTAACAACGGTCGGATCAACGAACAAAAAACAAGGAGATATTTTCCGAATTTTTGCCTTTGAAAATAGTACGGTTGTCCACAGTGCATACTGGATCAAAGTTTTGTTATCCGGCACTTATACTGAATTGATATTAGGCGAAAATCTTACATCGTTTGTGAACTGCAATAAACCTTGTCAAGTGGTACAATACATAAGGGGGGAAACAATTGGCTCGAAAAAGGCGGACACTTCGATGATTGTCCTTCCTTCGATTAAACAGTTTAAATCATACTATCGTGTTCTTTGTAGTCATATTTCAGGTTTTTACAGTTCTGCAACAATTACGATTGAGGAACGTTTAACCAACGGTTTGTTTCTAAATGGAGTTAAAATGAGTTATCTAAATTGGATTAAAATTTCGGGGACAAAATATGTTTGGACAGTGGTTGGTATGCCTGGAACAAAACTTGCTACCTTCTATCATTCTTCGCGTGATGGTAACTTTGGACTGCTGGTGTATGGCTGGAATGGCGATAATTCGTATGCTTACCCCGGCGGATTCACATTCCAACACTACAGTACCGGTAAGTAATTGTCACAGACTTCGGAAGCTTATACCATCCTAACTTGTTCAGCGTTTAAATATATAACGTTCACGTTTACGGCCTAAAAATATGTTGCATTCTTAACAAATTTAACAAAATCCTGTGTGAACTGATTTGAAACAAATTATTATCGACAACGAAATTCTATTTAAAACATTATTATTATTTATTTATTATTATTTATTATAAAATTACATGCTCCCGAAAGGGCTTTTCAGCATACAATTACAATAAAAAGACTAAAATATGCTATTATATACATGCGGTTAAAAATGGTAGATAGGTACAATGTTCAAT
>CACRXK020011122.1:0-16746 GCA_902702795.2 Paramuricea clavata | reverse complement strand
GGTTCAATTCCTACCAGAGGACCTTGTGCTGCATTTTTCGCAATCGTTCCTGGTCAGGTCTTAAAATGTATATATATATATATACTCACTTGGATTACAAACCCTAAGAACAGCATTCTAATATTAATTCCACCAAGTGAAGTGGAAGAATCCAAATTATTGAAGTCCACCTTATCACAACCCGCACACCCGATTACCTAAATATACATGAACTTACGGTTAAAGCTCAACAGCTGGCCTCTGTAGCTCACTTGGTTAGAGCGCTGCACCGGAATCGCAGGGCCGTAGGTTCAATTCCTACCAGAGGACCTTGTGCTGCATTTTTCGCAGTTGTTCCTGGTTAGGTCTTAAAATGTATATATTCTCACTTGGATTACAAACCCTAACATTCTAATATTAATTCCACCAAGTGAAGTGCAAGAATCCAAATTATTGAAGTCCACCTTTTCACAACCCGGACACCCGATTACCTAAATATACATGAACTTACGGTTAAAGCTCAACAACTGGCCTCTGTAGCTCAGTTGGTTAGAGCGCTGCACCGGAATCGCAGGGCCGTAGGTTCAATTCCTACCAGAGGACCTTGTGCTGCATTTTTCGCAGTCGTTCCTGGTTAGGTCATAAAATGTATATATTCTCACTTGGATTACAAACCCTAACATTCTAACCCTAACATTCTAACATTTGAAATTAAGGATTTGGAGGTTTTGCGATCACTGATAACTTGATAATAATATAAAACAAAACACTTCTATCTGCAACTTTTACAATCACTGATAAATTGATAATAATTTAAACCAGTCAAGTTGTAGTTTAAATAGAGAATAAAACATGGGTGCACGAAATACCAGATTTATTTCGAGTGTTGAACATGAGTGTGCAGCGAACAAGTGAGCGCGGCGAACGAGTGAGATGTCATGTTCAACACGAAAAATAAATCTGGTATTTCCAACCACCCATGTATTTTTCTGTTTATTATATAAAGGACAGTGTTTGAAAAGCGATAATTTTTACAGAAAAGCGATAATTGAAAAGGCGATAATTTTCACATGTGAGATTATCATGAATAATTTCACATGTGAGATTATCATTTTTATCAGGCTCGAAATCTCTTTAAAATACTCATTAATAATTCATAAACCTTGTGGCAAATCATGTCAGCCATAATATGTCACCTGGAGTGACTTTATATCTGATAAAACAGATGTGGCATTGTATAATTGTTCATCTTAATTAGCATGATTATACTACAACCCTCGAAATTCGCCTCGGCACTCGGCAACTGCCGACGAAATTGCCGAGGCAAGTTACGATTTTTCATAGTTTGCCTCGGCAAAAAAATGCTGAGGCAATTTCACCCGTTATAACCTTGAATAACAAACTACAGCGCCGGTTCCTTTTCCCCCCTAAAATTTACAAACTATAGTGTTCGTTTTTTGTATCACTTCTTTGTTGGAATTGTTGTCATCGAAGTCGGGTGGACAACAGAAGATTTCATCCATAGCTATACTTTACAAAATATTTAAATTTGAGCTTTTCAGCGTCGGCTTCGGTTGAAATAGAGAACAATCTTGATGGTTTAAAGAAGGCACGTCGAGAAACATTGTTTTATCTTTTAGATTGTCACGCGATTAACGTCAAGTTTATTCTTTCATACAATTTGTTGTTAAAAACATTTTGAATCAGGAATTTGTAAAATAACAACAAATTGTCAAAGGTCAGAATCTACGCTCGTTATAATATTTGTTAAAATAATGTCCGTATATGTATTTTACTTTAATTACAACTGCCGACGTGAATGCCGAAGGGTGCCGAAGTAACTGCCGAAGGAATTTAAGGTGATTTCATTGCGTGCCTCGGCAAAAAAATATTGCCGAGGCATTGCCGAGGCAAACTCGAAAATTATCGAAAGACTTCGGCAATTATTTGCCGAGGCAAAAATAGTTGAATTTCGAGGGTTGTACTATGGTTCATCCTAATTAGTGTTCTTTTGTAGTCGTATTTTGAGCTATTCAAAACACTCGTTGTCGTGTTTTATCAGATATATAACGCTCGGCTGCGCCTCGCGTTATATATCTGATAAAAGACTCCCACTCGTGTTTTAAATAGTACATAAAACACTATACTTTATATAATAAAAATTCATAAATTTGAACCACGCTAGACCATGACAACAGCAAAATGCTCTATAGTATGATGCACAAAATTTTGGGAGATGAAATACACGAACAATAAATCAGAGAGTGTTTGCGTGAAACTCACTGGTGGGGGGGGGGGGGGTGCAACACCCCTGATAATTGCTCATGAGGAATTTCAGGTAGATTTCCAGTGCACTTTTAGGTAAATTTAAGTAGATTTGCAGAAGATTTTCAGGGGAATTCAGGTAATTCTCAGGACATGAGAAAGTGAATTTGGAAAACAACTGTATTTTCGGAAAAATTATTATATGTCCTGAAAATTTTTTGTACATCTGGAAACATTTTGGTAACCCCCCCCCCTCTATCTAACCTCACACACCCCCTGAGACGCAGTGCTAGCAACGGCACTGAGTATACATCTTTTGAAAACAGGCGAGGGGTTATTGCATGCATGTATTTCTAGTTTAAAATTATAGTGCAAACATAAAACTAGAATATATTTTACTTATCTCAAGATGTCTTTTAAATGTTTTCGTTTTATTTCCAACGTTAATTTCGTTTTAAATACGAACCAAAGACCATTTGTATTTTCGAAACAACAATGAAAATGGCGGGAAATTTTCGAACGTCGTATGTCACTCGCAGGGGTGAAATACGGAAAAGACGCGCACCTGGTTCCGGATTTAGTGACGTATGAGTTCTACGAGTGTTTTAGTTTCCAGTAAAACACCATTGACCATATAATAAAAACTCTTCTTTTTGAGCATAATCTCTTCTTGTTTTTAAAGCGATTTTTTCATTCTTTTTTGAATGAATTAACCTTTCTCACGCCGCCATTTCTGGGTGGCATTTCAGCCGAAGTCTGCGTGTAAGTCCACATAACAGCGACTTTTTATAATTTTTTGGACAAATGATGGTAAATTTGCTTTGTATATGGTTAGTTTATTTTGAAAAATTGCTTTTCACATTGTTTTAATTGTCTGCATTGATTAACGAGAATTAGATGCCACCCATAAATGGCGGGTATTCGTCATCGTGAGAAAGGCTAATTGCATGCTTTCCATGGAGGATTGTATATACGCATGTCAACGTTACTTAATATTGAAATTTTCCTTCCGTTTATATGACTTTCTTAAAAACTATGAATTTATATGGTTCAGTATAACAGTATAAATATAAGGTATTTCTCCAAAGGAAATGACGAACATATAAAAAATGGTGAGTTAACTACAGTCTGTACTACAATAGCATTTGGGACTTCAATGGAAAGTATCTGTAAAACAAAATGTTCACGGGAAGTGCTTTTGTATTGTATATTGCTCGCTCATTATATTCACCAGTTCGCTTTGTGAAAACAAATTGTCGTGTGCAAAAATACCACATGTCGCATTTCTCATGAAGTGAAGAATTGTTTTTTTCTACATCCACCCTGACGTTTCTGAGTCATTTCCCGAACCTTTCACTACAGAACGATGTGTTTTCATATTTTGCAGGTAGTATGTATCCATTTTGTCGTTAATTGTGAAACGATCTTCTAGGAAATTTCTTTTTGATTGCAGGTTATTTTCAATGGACGCAAAGGAAAACAGACACGATATAATTTGAAGGATCGTAGAAATAGCTTTGAGTTGGATTTTGATCTCTTTTCCTCTGATGGTGATAAATTTAATGGCATTCCGGTAAGAATTACATGTCCTATTTTAATTTACACATATTTGAAAATATTTGGAAACGATAACCGTTCGGGGCTCGTAGCTCCTATATTTATATGGGCCGTTTTTTACATATATCACACAGTTACTATAACTATAATTACATAAATGCTATGTACAAACAATATAACAAAACATAATAGTATTAAAAAAAACCCAAATATATTAATATATTTGCATGCTTTAAATAACATTAAAAACTCATTAATAATTCATAAGCGTGTCGTATGTTTATGTGTGATAGAGATTTCCCTTGGATTTACATAAACTTTAACTTTAACACAACGTATTTTTTGAGAATTGCTTCGCCAATAAACTTACTAGTTCCATCATTTTTGAAGCAATTTAAAACATTCGCATGCAGTGTGTGTTTTATCAGACGTAAAGATACTTGGCTTCGCCTCGTATCTTTACATCTGATCAAACACTGTGTGCTGCTAATTATTAACCATATTTACAAAGATAATGTTAAATCATGCAGGTGCCGTAAAGAATGCATTTAAATTTCTTAAAGATGATGTCCACTCCTGTGCACATGCGCGAACTTTGTTTACGTTTTGAACTGCTATATTTGTAAAATATGATATACTAACTGAATATCTGACACTTTTCTGGTTCGCTATACTTGTAAATGAATATAAACTGTACGTTTCAATTCAATTAAAAAAAATTCGAAAGATGCAAAATTTGGGCAATGTTTATATCTGGGGGTCACCCTTTGTTATAAGCAGAACGGAGTGGACATCATCTTGAAGGGTAATGCATTTTTCTTCGGCTGTATGCTCTTCTTCATAAAGTTCGTTTCTAGCTTTCCAGATACATAATTGCTGTTACGTATCAATATAGTGTAGTAATTGTGTATATACATGCAGTATCTAGCAAGAAGTTATATTAATAAAGTTTTTATTTTTTATTATTATCATGTTATCGTATTATCGTATTTTATTAACACTGGTTCTTACTTCTTTTTCTAGAATTACGCGGAGTCATTCGAAATGAACGAGAGACGCGACATTTATATGTAATCAAAAAACGAGAAGCCCATATTGCCTAAGTAAAACTAGAAACTGCACCAAATGTAGAAACAAGCTCAGATGTCTGAAGATTTGTAATCCTGGCACAACATGTATGGATTACAAATCATCTGACATATTTGTTGAAGTTATCCAGGTTAAAAAGATAACTTTTATCGAGCATTCAACATGGTTCTTCGAAACATATATATTCACAGCAATTCGCACAAGTACGAATATACTTATTTACTTCAGTATTACCATATAAAGGGCATGAAATATTATGCGTGCAATACCCCACCTCCAAATCATTACTTTCTTGCATATATAAGCACAGATATGGGAGGTGGTGGAAGCCTGATAGGTCAAAATACTTTCGCCAGTCACGTGCACACACATAAAAACACAGATGTTTCACCCGCGTTAGCGTCAGCACGATAATTCAGAAACTATCCGAGTAAAAAACTATCGATATTTTATGGCTATACAAAACACTAACCGGACTGACTTGATCAAAATAAAGTGAAAACAACATAATTGGTTATGACTAATATTGCCAAAACAATAGAGATGCAGAATCTTCCGATAATGCATGAGTTAATGCCACTGTTGTTACTGTTAATGAAACTCAGTACCATGCAACATGTTTGAAAATTAAAGATGCAAAATCTTGATTAATTTTGTATCACTTTAATTAAACTTGGTCAAAGAATATTTAAAACTCTGTTACTATAAGTACTCAGGTTGATCAATTCATATGAATTCAAATTTCGTTTTACTTCCTGTGCATTTCCTATTGGTCAATCAGTTCTGAAACAAAATCTAATTGGCTCATCTAAAAGTAACAGGAAGTTAATCAATTTTCTATCAAATGAATTGATCAACTTGAGGAAATGAATTCATGCATTATTTTATCAACACTTCCATTGCATCGAAAGTAAGTGATCACCGACTCAGGACAGAAATTTCATTCCAAATACTTGGTAACTGCATGGTTTCGATATGCTGAGTATCATGTACTGTTATTGAAAGACGTGTACTGATGCAGTGAGTACTAAGTACTGTCAATGAACAAAATGGGAATTTGGCCCCATAACCCTGTGGGATGCCCTAATTTTACCAAAATGATGATCGAAAGCATATCTCCTTTCATCTATAGTCTCGGCACTGTAGTACAATTAAATTATAGATTTTATATCAATGCCTTGAGTTGGCATCACAATTGAAGTACCAATAAGTGACAGATTCTATGTCAATGCCTTGAGTTGACTCTGCAATTGCAGTGACAATAAGTTATAGATTACATGTCAATGCCTTGAGTTGGCTCTGCAAATGCAGTGACAATAAGTTATAGATTACATGTCAATGCCTTGAGTTGGCTCTGCAATTGCAGTGACAATAAGTTATAGATTACATGTCAATGCCTTGAGTTGGCTCTGCAATTGCAGTGACAACTAGAGGGCACTCAGAGACTGCATACCTCCGCCCGTTACTCGGAAGTAAAAGGCAACCTTGGAATTTCCTAAGAAATCCACTTTACAATTCTTAAGCATAAAAGATTTCAGGCCCCCGCGAATTGAAATCGAATTGCTAATAGAACATATTACTGTTGTTGTACTGTACAGTACTTGTAAAATAAAAACTTTTTAAGTGTCATTAAATAAATGCACAAATTTTGCTTTATGCACTCGCGCGTGCAGTAATTTTCACAGTTGTGCTATTTTAAATTCCCAGGCAGCTAAAATCTTTTGTCTTTAAAACAATGTCGATTTCTTGGGAAATTCCGAGGTTGCGTTCTTTTTATACACCCTGTATTGAAGTAATCTAATGTTGTTAGAATTTGAATGGACTGGCACTTTGCTGAACGCAATAATGCGTAACTCCGTAAGCCTTGTTTTAGACATTGAATTTCGGTCGCGTGAAATGCAACTAAGACAATAGATAATGAAGGCCGAAGCTTAATGAGGTTTATCATCTCATTACTGTCTTAGCACTGAGTGCATAAATTATACACGTCCTAATTACGCATTCAGTAATATATTTTGTTAATTGACCGGGAAAAGCAAGACAAAATTTTGTTCATTCCTCGTTCAATTTTTAACCAAATTCAACCAAATTTTAATCAGTTCTTCCTTAGCCGATGGGAAATGCATTCAAAAAATTTCGTACGGATATGTTTGGTATTTCTTGAGTTATCGTGCTCACAGACAAACACACACACATACACACACACACACATACACACACACACACATACACACACACACACATACACACACACATACACACACACACACACACACACACACATACAAACCCAGATGATTACATAACCTCCTGGCGGAGGTAATAAGTTATAGATTACATGTAAATGCCTTGAGTTGGATCTGCAATTGCAGTGACAATAAGTTATAGATTATATGTCAATGCCTTGAGTTGGCTCTGCAATTGCAGTGACAATAAGTTATAGATTATATGTCAATGCCTTGAGTTGGCGCTGCAATTGCAGTGACAATAAGTTATAGATTACATGTTAATGCCTTGAGTTGGCTCTGCAACTGCAGTGCCAATAAGTGATAGATTCTATGTTAATGCTTTGAGTTGGCGCTGCATTTGCAGTGCCATTAAGTTATATATTTATATCAATGCTTTGGGTGACTGTAAACTTACTATTTATTTTGTATCAGTGCATATAAAATGTCAGTGTGGTGCTAAAATGACCAATTCATATTGAATCTTGCAACACTTCATTTTTTGTGGCGAATTATTGTCTAAATTTGCCTTTTTAGCATTGGCATAAGGAATTTTTTGCATTTGCTGCAAATATTTAGAATTTTGATCAAATTTTGCATGAATTTGCCTAAATAGAATATTTCACTTTGCTCTGGAACGTGTTTATTGTGTTTTCACCAAAATGAAACAACTAACGTGTGCAATTCTGATCCGCAAATGTCTTTTGCACATTTCTTTACATATCTTTCTTTGAGAACATGCATTGATAAAGGATTTTTTTTCAAGATCCAGAAATGATTTTTTTTTTAATTTCGGATAATGAAATGTAAAATGAATTAAAGAAATAAATTATCACTTAAAATACGAGGGTCACCGATCTTTTTAGAGTATTGTGGCATTAAAACGTGATATGCAAGTAAATAAATATACTACAGACACAGTGAACCCTAGCTACACTTTTGTATGCTTTTTTGAAAACATTGATTTTAACGTATTCTTTGCACGAGTGTAAGCAAAGATGTTTAAGTAACATAAAATTGTCATAAAATGATTTTTTTAAACCCTTTAAGCGGCAGTGTAGCAGATCTGCTACAAATAGAAAAGTGCGCGAATTTTTCGCAGTCTGGGTCTAGTTTCTTCTTTTACCCACAATGCAATACAGCCCACGTTGTTGACATTGTTGTAATGGCGAAAATTTTTACCAAAGTGGCTTTTAGACCGAGAAAATGATGTCCAAATCACAGTGATTTCGGTAAGTTTTAAAGCTCTAAGTTCGTGACAATGTTCTATCTTTGTAAAGCGCTCTAGGGTATAAGTTTTATTATATTATAATTTGACATA
Organism: Paramuricea clavata; assembly: GCA_902702795.2. NCBI lineage: Eukaryota > Metazoa > Cnidaria > Anthozoa > Malacalcyonacea > Plexauridae > Paramuricea > Paramuricea clavata. Next base: position 8,310 of record CACRXK020011122.1, on the reverse strand, counting down.
AGGCAGTCTTTTCATATCGTATTTGTGTGTTTGTATAAATTCGTTTGTATGTATTGAATAATTTCATAAAGGCATTTGTAGCATATCTGCTACATTGCCGCGAAATGGTCACTGAAGCTCAGATTACATGAACATTATATTTTTAATAAAAGACACAACATGTGCTGTATTTTACTGCAATTTCCTTTGAATATAGTTACAACAAGTAAATATTTCTTTTGTCTTCAGTATTGGGCCCCTTGGCTGCAGGTTAAACCAGTTGAACATTCTATTTTACACTGTTTTATAGTGTTTATGTATATATGCCCATACTGTGTATATACTATGTATTAGTAAAACTATTGTAAGCTTGATTTTATCCCTTTTCATCATGTTCATGAGCTTCAGTGCAACAGTGGTCAGATCCATATTAAGTTCTCACCTCTGAATATAGTGGCCTTGTTTCTCGGCTGCGAACCCTATGACTTTCTCATGTGAAAATAAACAAGCAAACGCTCTGCCGGAAGTTGTAGGTTTCATCCCGGTAATAGGATTCGTCATGTTTCCTCAAACATGAAAAGTTGACACTGAAGCACTATTACAATTCATATTACAAATATATAGAGCTATAGTCTAGTAGGGAGTGAGCTGAATATTTATTCCGCCTTCAAGGATGTTCATTGCTACCAAACAAGGACAGCAATAAAGCGGTATGTGCCACCATGGACTTCAAGTCTGATACAGAGTTGGGAATAATTGTGATAAAATGGTTGGACAACAACATTGTCCACATCGCCTCCAATTATATCGGTGTGGAACCATTGGGTTCAGTTCAACGGTGGTCCCCAAAAGGAAGAGCATCCAGTGCCCACAGTTGATCTTGCACTGTTGATAAGGCTGACATGCTCATCGTACAGAATCAATTTCAACACCAGAAGGTGGTGGCAAAGGTCAATGCCGGGCTCCTCTACTGCAGGCATTGTGATCAGTTGAGAATTCGAAAGAAATAAAGCTTGTCGTTCCTAGACTTTGTTTTGAAAATTTCCGAGAGCTTGATCAGTGCCAACAAAGTTGTTCCCATGGAAACAACCAGTGGTAAGCCAAGCAGACCAAGCAAATGAAAATTGTCTGAGGCAGCTGGTCCATCAGTAAAGGTTGGTTGCAAACCCACCACACCTTTACCATCAAATGATACACGGTATGACCAACTTGGACGTTGGCCCAACCCCGTGAATGGTAACCACCATCAATGTCGCCATTGTAAAGATGGGTTTTCCAAAATATTTTGCGGCAAATGTAAGATTTGTCTCTGCTTAGAGAGGGAGAAAACTGTTTTCTGGACAACCATAATAAATAACTTTCATTTTGAACTAGAACTTTTCTATATCTAATGTTGCGAATATATTATAATACTGTATATACTATATATATACTTACAAATATATATATTTATATATATACTATATATATTATATATATTATATATACTATATACACTATATATGTTATATATATTATATATACTATATATACTATCTATACGATATATATGATATATACTATATATACGATATACACTATATATACTATATATACTATATATATATATATTATATATATACTATACCGATATATAACATGCTGTATTGTATATAATTCAAGGAAAATGCATTTACATCTGTATGGTATCACAAAACCAACAAAAATCTGTTGGTTCTTCAATAAAATATATTTTCTAGTTATTGTATCTTTTTTACCCTTAAGCAGCAATGTAGCATATCTGCAACAAATTATTTCCCCCCCTGAAATTCAAAGGGGATTTTTTTTTCTTTTTAATTGACTTTCTAGGCTCATTTGTAGGTTAATTTTGCAAGAAAATATTTTTTTTATTTGAAATTCAATAATTGCCAATTGAAATTAATTGAAATTCAGTAGATGCCGCTATAAGATGCGCACAGTAAAAGTGCGCAATGCAAAATTGCGGAATTACCTTAAAACGAAGCTTTTGTTATAGCGGAGCAGTATTGTGGAATACCCTTCCCCAACCTCGTTCCCAGGGCTTCAGTGTGAGAACGAGGCAAGACACGAGGAAGCCCTGGTCCGGGCCGGTCACGTGACGACAAAATTTGGCAGTATTTGACAGCTACTCGTCAAGGAGTGGCGAGATATTCTTTAATGAAATATACAAGTCTTCGAAACAAATAAATAGTCAAAAGACTTCTCAATCGATATTATTTATGTGTAGAGCGAAGTTTGGCACGAATCAGCTAAAATCTATGAAGATCCCGTCTATGTTTTCTAAGATATACCGATATTTCTGGAGATTTTCAACTACAGGCAAAGCTGCATCCAAGCTGCATCTAGACGTCTCCATGCAAGTGGTGATTCACACGAAATTTCCTTTCTCTCGTCTTGAACAATATGGCTATTGCTATAATTAATATTTAGTTTAAATATGCTCTTATAGATCTGACTTAGTTCAATATAAATAAACACAAATATAAAACCTCGCGTAACCTGTTTACGCTGTACAGGAATATACGGATTCGCTTGTTTCGCCGGACACCAACACTTGCCGTTCAGGAGCAATGCTTGCCTACAAATTTTATCCCCTTCACAATCTTTGTTTTATTTTATCGTATAGTCGCAATTTTCAAGTATTCGGGGGTATTCTGAAACTGAAAAACTGGGTGGCGTGCGAATCTTGTAGAGACTACATCGGCCTAGGCGTAGAGCTATTAAGTAAACAGGGCCTAAATTAATTTAGTAGCTTCATTTAATTGTTTGTCTTGCTTTTATTTGTCAGTACAGAATATTGTAAATCAAAATATTACTACAATGCAATACGCGTAGTATTTCATCAGACATCTGCACTAATAAATACTGTACAAGGAAAACTACAGCTTAAATAATAGTAGACGTTTCTTGTTTTGTCAGGAAACATCACAGCTCACTTCGACACGGCTTTTCAGTTTTGTAACCGGCCAAGGCGAAAGTAAATCATGCAGTCGGGAAAACGCACTGATCTGAAAGAAAACGTCTTACTTTGAAAGATTATTTTGCAAAACATACTCGTACACACAAGAATCATAAAAATACCAATGTTGAATTGTTATTCTCAACTGTCAAGTTCAGCTATTTTTAGACAATATGGTGTTCCCTGGACGAATGTCTATTTACGAATGTCTATGGGCTACGCTGGCCAAAACAAATCACCCAGACTGAGTTGTGTAATAGCAGCACATTTTCAAATAAAGTAAATCAACATCATACTTTTGCAAACAGTTTCGAAATGTAACTGACAAAAACAATCACAGACTGATATCTTTTAATGTTGAAATTGATTGGGAAATGTCATTTTATTAGAAGATTGCATGTAAAATTTAACTGATGGACTTGCATGACATGCTTGATTGAACAGTCACACTACACGCATATTTTACATCTTGTAAATGTTCTACATTGAACAGAATGCAGAATTGACCGGCCCAGACCAGGGCTTCCTCGTATCTCGCCTCGTCCTCACACTGAAGCCCTGGGAACGAGGTTGACCCTCCCCAGAAACATAGGAAAGCTTAAATCGTTCTCCCAGTTCAAGAAAGCAGTAAATGAGTATTTACAAACTTAAGCCGACTCCCACACGCAGGGGCGAAACTAGCCCCTTTTAACGGGGGGGGGGGGTCTTCTAGAATTGGCCTGCGAAAGCCGATGATGCAATGCAGCGAAAAAATTTTCTGGCCACTATTTCCCCCAAAAATGTTGGCGAGCGGGGCGAGGTCGAAAAAATTTGTCCGGACATTTAAAAAAGGGATGAAAAATTTTCCGGACATAAACTAATTAAATTAAGGGTCAAAAATTCTTTTCGGACAAACTGCTGTTAAAACATGCATGAAATCCTTATTTTTTTACCAATATCTGTAAAATTTAGGTCTTTAAATTCTATTCAATTTCCTCTGGAAGCCCTGGAAGCTACTTAATAACTCTACATCCTATCATTTAAAATCTTTCATTGCCCTGTCAATCCAGATGATTTGCCCTGCCAATCCAGATGATTTGTATTTTGGGGGGTGTCACCCCCTCCCCCACACAACCCTCTCAAGTTTCGTCCCTGCCCACACGGCAATCTTGTAAACCAGTATCTAGATTAATTTGCTATTTTAATATTTATGATATTTGTCTGTGATAGACCTTATCGTTTATTCACTTTTCGCCCAATGGCCTCGTTTTCGTGCCAAATGCTTACTCGTGTTATGTGCTTAATAGGGTTGAAAATTATTTTGTTGTTGAGCCGATGAACAGCAAGAAACGAATTCGTGCAGGAAGACATGGGAATATAATCTTTATCTGCCCCTGACATGCTAAAATAAGTTAACATGGAAACGAGGCCATTGAGTAAAAAAGAATAATCGTTAAGGTCTATTACTAAGAATGTATCGTGTTTAAATTGTATTGTGTTGTATTGTAAGAGCTTGTTTCAAACTCGTGGCACCTGGAGCTGATTGTATAAAAAAGTGATTGATTAAAGCTTTAATAATAATCCACCTTAAGTGAAAAATACTGTGGACTTACAAATTCATAAACATTATAAAACCATTTATATTACAGTAAAAATTTGTATTTTTAAAAAGATTCAGTTGCCAAAGGCACAAACTACGATTATGTCCTTCAGTTCAGATAATAATGCAACCTACATTCAGCTTCAAATTACAGAACCGTCTATTATAGTAGTAATTTAAAGTTTATTATTAAAAAGTTTAACTGCACGAGGCATAAACGATGATTTATGTCTTTCGGTTCTGGAAATAATGCGACCTACATTAGAACATCTTTGTTTAGTTGTAGTGGAATAGTCATGCTTCTGTGCGATAGGGACAAGGTGGTGACATGTATGGTTTACGTCCTGAGTAATTGCCTCCATTTCTCGAAGAGTTAGCTTATCTCTTCTCTCACTAAGCGAGGGAAGTGTATCGACCGGTAAACCAATAATACGTAAGCTTCTCCTTTGAATACGCTCAAGGTCGTTCAGTAAATAGTGAGGTAGGCCAACCCAAAGTGGTGCGGCATATTCAAGCAGTGGACGAATTTTGGTGCAGTAAGTCGCCAATCCTTCTTCAGTAGGAAGGTGAGCCTCCCTGCGCTGCCTTAGATGACACAGTCTCCTGTTTCCCTTACGGGTAATTTCTTTGATGTGAGAATTCCATTTCATGTTACTTTGACAGCTAACACCAAGTAACTTGTATGAATTAACTCTTTCGATCATAACATCCCCGATATAAAAATTGGAAGGCTGTGGGATAGATTTTCCAAAGCAAATCCACATATCTTTCGTTTTCTTTTGCGTTCAACTTCATTCTATTAACGTTTGACCAGTTCTGAACGGAGTCTAAGGCTGTGTGATGGATATCAGAGCCGATGTAGTAGAGCGGCCACTAGTAAAACCATGTTGACTGGGACGTAGTATGATGTCATTTTGATTGAGTTGTAGTTGTACTCTCTCTAGGATTTTTCCCAATCGGCAAAACAGAGATTTGTCTAAAATCGTTACTAACGTCAGTTGGTGGATATGCTTTAGGCACAGGTGTGACCAGGCCATGTTTGTAATGACTTGTATACTTACACTGTTTAATGCTAGCCGTAATGATGTCATGAACAATCGGCGCTATAACACTAGAGAATCGTTTAAGTAACCGTACTGGAAAACCATCGGCTCCCGTTGCTTTCGAGTGGTTAAGGTGATTTAGGACGCTCTTAATCTGGCGAATATTAGGTAGAGGGGGAGGATAGTTTTTGAGAAGTGACTCAACTTCATCCAGTTGGGGAATACTTGTTGTAATTAGGTCTTTCCATGGTTCAGTAAAGGATATTTGACATTTTTCTGCTAAAGCGGCCTCGCTACACGTGGAGTTTACTGTTAGGCCTTCATGCTGACTACTTACTCCGGACAGATTATAAATTGCTTTGAAGCATTTCGCAGAGTCAGATGTGCGGAATGTTTTAGCTTTATTTTCATAGTAACTTGATTTGGTTTTTCTAATCATATCTTCTACTTGTACACATAGCGGATTATACTGGGACATGTTGCCACGAGTAAAAGCCCGTTGTCTAAGCTTAATCTTTGCTTTAATGTTCGGAGTCATCCATCCCTTGTAGAATCCGACATATTTATAACCTATTTTATACCTATTTTTTCTCTATTTAGCCCTATTTTTTCCGTCTTTTTTCCAAAATATGACTATTTTATTACTATTTATCAAATTTCATAAAATAGTATATGACTATTTACATCCTATTTAAAATATAGGTTATTTATATTTTTCAAAAAAATAGCTTTGAAATAGATATTCAAATCCTATTTGAAAGAGTAATTGACGGAATCTCACTATAAAATAGCTTTTAAATAGCTATTTAATTCCTATTGATGACAAACGAGTCAGTTAAAATAGTTTTAAATAGCTATTTTTAAACTATTTTTGCTTATCTTCTTTGGAGCCATTCTTAACATAGTTATTAAATAGCAAAATAAATAGATCTTAAATAGCTATTTAATTCCTATTCATAGAAAGTTGTGCCGAACTTTGTTCAAAATAGCTATAAAATAGCTATTTTTAAACTATGTTTGCTTTTATTTTTGGAGATATTATTGAGTATTGTTAAAATAGTTATTAAATAGGAAAATAAATAGATCTTAAATAGCTATTTAATTCCTATTCTTAGAAAGTTGTGGCGAACATTGTTCCAAATAGCTATTTTTAAACTACGTTTGATTTTATTTTTTAATTTTTAGAGCCATTCTTTGAATAGTTATTAAATAACAAAATAAAAGATCTTAAATAGCTATTTAATTCCTATTCATAAAAAGTTGTGGCGAATTTTGTTCAAAATGGCTATTAAATAGCTATTTTTAAACTATGTTTATTTTTGTTTTTAGAGCTATTGTTAAAATAGCTAATAAGTATCACAGTGCTTTTTTAAGGAATTTTCACTGGGGGGGGGGGCAGGAAAAAAGGCAGAACGAAAAATATGACCCATCGAAGTGTGGTGAACGCGCGAGTCTGAACAGAGATTTTGTAAAACTTTAATTTATTAACTTCACCTATATAAACAATAACTTCAATCGCTTTGTAGCTATAATCGTACAGCTATAACCAGTGGCGTAGCCAGATCTTAATTTTTTTTTGGAGGGGGCGGTGGGGGGGCGAACCTCACGCCGAAGGCGTGAGACCGTCTTGGAGGGTCCGGGGGCATGAACCCCCGGGGAAATTTTGAAATCTAGGGTCCCTTCAAGCATTTTGGGAGTGAAATTCCGAAGAGTTCCGAAGATTATAAAGTACATCGAAGACATGAATTTTTCCAGACATTTCTACTCGGAATGAAATAAATTGGAAAAGTCACCTTGAAAAATAAGAGGAGGCGTCAGTGTAACCTTATTTCTTCTCTGTGATTCTGGGGAGGGGGGAATCCCTATGTGATTTTGATCAGAAATGTTGCATTTAAATCATTTTCGGTTCTATGAGACACCATTTCCGCATTCTCAAAATTGCGTTGCTTTTTCATACGATAAAGAATAAATATGTGAAGATACATTCGTGCTATGATGATGCATACATGTATTTAACAGTTAAAAATCTAAACTAAATCTATTCTTCTTGGAACAAGCATTTTATCGGATTGTTTGCATGAAATCTATCGCTATTATGAAATACTCGGTGAAGAACAATATGAATTACACACAAGATAGCTGTGGAGGAGGCTATGGAAGGGCATAATCTCATTATCAAGTAAATTAACTGCAATTCTGACAGCAATCATGAGCAATTCTGCTTCGCACTTCGGGGGCAGAAATGGCTTTACTGGGGGGGGGGGGCAAATGCTTTCCCTGGGGGCAGTGGGAGGCAATTGCCCCCCAGATATATAGTTAAAAAAGGCACTGAAATAGCAAAATAATTTGATCTTAAAAGCTATTTATTTCCTATTCAAATAGAAAGTTGTGAGAATTTAGAAAGGGTAAATGTATTTATTTAACTGGTCAAAATTTCCCAGTTTGAGTTAGTTAATTTAAAATTTTTCATCAGTTCATTGAAATTATATTTACAAAAATATTTATAGTCTTTGTGGACTTTGTGGAGGTAGGTATTTTGTCTCTTGACAAAACAGCATTTTTGACAAAACACCATGCATATATGAATACCACCAAAAATTCTCACGACGAGCGCGGTTTGACAGACTGGTGCCTAATTTTCTTAAAACGCGCGCAAAGCTTTCTGGGATAGCGTCACAATCACACCGCCAAATTTTAAAATATTTTTAGTTTAAACTTTCGCTCGAAATTGG
>CACRXK020011121.1:0-16747 GCA_902702795.2 Paramuricea clavata | reverse complement strand
TTCACGTCCGTTCCGTGTTTCTCCTCGCCGTCGTTTGCAGCTTTTCGCATCCCGAATGTAGCCACGGCTGGGCTAGGGCTGTTGCCGAAAAGGTGGACGGTCATCTTGTATTCGATAATCTCCTGGGATAGGTCATTGTCTTTGAACCATAAGAATCTGAGAAAGTCTCTGTGGGCTGGATCGACGTAGAACGAATGGAACATTTGTTCCACATCACACATCACTCCAACGCTTTCTTGTCTAAAGCGCATGAGGACTCCTAGTAGACTGTTCATTAGGTCTGGACCAACCAGTAGCTCCTTGTTGAGAGATGCACCTTTGTATTCGCAAGATGAGTCGAAAACCACTCGAATCTGTTCCGGCTTTTTGGGATGATAGATTCCGAAATGCGGTAGGTACCATACTTTGCCAGGCTTGACACTCGCTTTCTCCTCCGGGCTTGTGGATTTGCCTTCTTGTTCCGTAGAGACGTCGCTTCGTTGGACCGGAACGGCATGTCCGCGTTTGATTACTTTTCCGAGAAACTCCAAATAATCTTTCTCCATCTGGGGCTTTCTTTTGAAGGTACGCAGCAAACTCTGCAGGCGACTCATAGCTTGCTCCCGGTTGTTTGGCATCGTCACGTTCGGAGAGCGGAAGGGTAGCGGCATCTCCCAATTGCCATATTCATTTTTGTGAATCCCTTTCTCCATAATATGAAGGAACTGGCGGTCTTCCCAAGACAAGCCGATTTCATTGTCTTCCGGAGTAGTTCTGTAAACGTCGCTCTTCGTTTTCTCTGAATGTTCCTTGATCTCGTCTTTAACTTCAAAGTAGTTTGGACACGTTACTGTTCGAAATCCTGGGTGGGTTTCGAGGTTGGCGTGGGCACCTTCTTCGTGCTGTATCCTGGATTCGATGACGGGTGTAGGTGGTGAAAGCTGTATGACTGTACTACGGGTTGAGATGTGTACTGGTCCTCCAACTCTGTCAAGACACATTTGCCCAGACACCGTCCATCCTAGCGCAAGCTTTTGTGCCCAAGGTGCACCTTTGGGACCATTTTTGAAAGCCCTGACTTTCAACAACTCTGGGGCATCTCGGCCAATGAGGATACCGATCTTGGCTTCCTGGTCTAACGGTGGGATTTCTTTACTTACTTCGTCGAGGTGGGGGTAGTGCTTTGTCGTGGTTGGAGTGGGAATCTCGGTCTTGTCCTGTGGTACGTGTTCACACTCAATGAGGTTAGGTAACTTAGCGATTCTGCCACCCATCGACTTCACGAATAGCCCGGATACTCTCCGACCGTACTTTGTTTCTTTAGCACCACTACATGTCGTAAGAAGGTATTTTTGCTTTGGGCTATCGATATCTAACAAGTCTGCTAGTTCTGGGCTTATCATTGATGCATTACTTTGATCATCCATTATAGCATACACCCGGTGAGCGTTTTCTGATCTGTCTTCTGCATACACGTCTACGAGCAGGATCTTACTGCAAGATAGTCCTCCTGATCTCCCCTGACAGACAGAAGTGCATCGCGATTGTAAATCTTCGTTAACTCGCTCCTCGCCGTTATTTCTCTCCTCGTTTTCTTGCTTCTCGACCTTATCTTTGTGTAATATTGTTGGATGTCGTTCGCTCTTACACTTCCCACATTTCACGTTTTCCTTACATTGCTTCGCTCGATGTTTCCCGACCAGGCATCGGAAACAGAGACCGGCTTTCTTAATCCAATCAGTTCGTTCTTCCAAAGTCTTTTTACTAAAGGCTTTACACTCACTGAGTTCGTGTCCCTTTCTTTCGTGAAATGAACAGAACCTTTCGTTCTTATTGTCAACGCCAAACTCTTTATCATCGTTGATGTCCTCCGCTCTTGCTTTGAACACACGATTGTCTTTCGGTCTTTCTCTCTTTGGATCTCTGAGTCGTGGATCGTTGGGGTTTAGGTGTTCACTAGCTACCACGTTCGGATGATTTTTCAATCTAGCTTGCTTCTGAATCATTACCGAGAACTGGTGGAATGTGGGATAGAGGTCGTTGTTCTCTTCCGCGTACTCGACCACTTCTTTCTCCCATTTGAACCTAAGGAAACTAGGCAGGTTGTCGACAATGGGCTTTATAGCGTTCGGGTAGTTGAGGCAGGCTAGTCCCGATAAGGTGATCATTTGGTTGTCGACATCGTCACAGACGTCGGCGAATGCTTGTAACTTTGTCTTGTCTCGAGCGGTGAATTTGGCGGAATCTTTCAGTCTCTGGAGGAGCGCGTCAGTCAAAATGGCAGTGTTCCCAAACCGTCGTTCCAACTCTTTCCAGAGTTCGCGTAAGGTGACTGTGGGGTCATCTTGTTGTCTCTTCCTGAAGTGGTTGACCAGATCCTGAGCATTTCCCTTCGTGTAGTTCCGTAGGTAAGCAATCTCCTGGGAAGGGCTTAGATTTGCGTCTTGGGTCATTGCTTGGAACGACCCTTTCCAAGGGTGGAACAAGGTGGCGTCGCCGTCGAACACATCAGGGTGGCATTTCGGTAAATTCTGTCTGGCTAGACTGGCTACTATCTGTCGGTTGGTTTGTGCTATTCCTTCGATACACTGGTTCGCAATGACAACTTCCGGGTGTGTGGTCAGCGGTTTATATATAGGTTGATTTCCTGCAAAGCCCCTAGGGATAAACGACTGGAATTGATCCTTTGCGACACCATCTCGTTTTTCTTCAGCTGGTGTGTTACTAAGTGGTGGTGGTTCTCCGGTGTGTTCATTGGTGGGTGGGGAAGGTCTGTCATTTTGGTCTTGCTCGGGGTTGTTTGGTTGATGTTGTGTGTTGACCCACGACTGGGTTCGTGATCTAGCATCTTCGACCCCTAACCGCTCTGCTAGAATGGAAGTTGTGTCTTCTTCACGAATAGACTGTTCTATGGCTTTTAGCTTAGCGTCTGCTACTGCTTTTCTTTTCTCTGCCGCTAATATTGCCATGTCCCGTTCATGTTGCGCACGCATTTGTTCCCGATGGAATTCTTGTTCGGCTTCGCGTTGCTTTTTCTCACTTTCTTTTTCGGCCATTAATTGCTCGAATTCAGCTTGCTTCTGGGCTGCGGCAGCCTCGGCTAATGCCCACCTCCAAGACGTTACTGGAGGTTGCAGATGTGCGGGATGACTTGGTGCTGCGTGTACGTTTAGAACTGGTCGAACCTGTTTTGGTGGCAAGGCGACTTTGTTGGCTTTTTGCTTTGTTCATTGCGGTAGAAGCATATTTTAAAGCGGTTTGGGCATATTCTGTTACTTCAGTAATATGGGTACGGGCTTCACCCCACTTGGCTTGTTCAGAAAGTGTCTCAATGTCTTTGAGTATTACTTGGTACTTGGTGTAAGCTTGTTGTAATGGTGCAAGGACAGTTTCTATCTCTTTATCCGTAATATTTTTCTCCAATGCGGTCAAGACAGTATCTGATGACATATATAATGATTTTGCTGCTTTATTTAGTTCAGTGCTTTTATTTTGTATTGCATTGTGAATTGCTTTTTGCGACAAAGTTCGTTGTCGTTTCTCCTCATTAACTGATTCTAGGGCATCTGAAGTAGACAAATCAATTTCTCCCTCCTGTTGGTGAACCGATGGGTTCGTAGAAGTCTCCTTAGATTTCTGTTCTTCAGAATCTATAGCTAGTACATTAACACTAGTATCCCCAGACCCCTTGGGGTTCTCCACGGTTGATTGACTGCTATTACAACTCATATACACAAATTTCTCCACTTGCACTTACTATTTTCGTTGTTAAATACTCTCCAAAGGCGATTAAAACTTTCACTGTCGCGTTCCCAATTCGAGCACCTCGTGGGAAGAGTCGAATAGGAGTTCGTTTAGTGTTCAACCACGCAATAGAAGACAACTTTACACTTTAACTTTTAATATTATTCGTAGAAATGACATACACATTTACGTAAACACATATAGTCCTCAAATGCGCGGTGAAACTACATAAAAATAAAGGAAAAATACACACTATAACACACGAAAGGTAGACGATCAGTTCAATGTCAAAAGTCTGACGACTTACGTTTATAATGTCCCCAAAATTTAACAGGAAGATACATTAAAAGCGTCTCTAAAATATAGCTTGTCTCTATAAGATACAACGTTCCAAAAACGTTATTCGCGTTACTAAGGCAACCAAACCGCGCGAGTCCTGGGCCCCACCGTCCATATATCGACGACAATTCCCGACAACCCGACTCACGCCACGTACTTCTCCGAGTCAACATCACAGGTGGCACATATTTTTTTGTCCTTAATTTTCGCCAGGTAAACCAAGGAAAAGTCTTTTTCTATTGGTAAAAGTGGTCCAACTCAACAAGCAATTCATTCAACTGAATAAGTTTCGGGTCATGGAGAGAGAGACTTGAGAATTGCCTCACGTATATATGATCTGTGATTACTGTGAACTTCGCACCATATAGATAAATATCCCAAACGAAGTTAGGCATCGCTTTATATTCGGTGCGTGAGTTTGTTAGTTTGTTGCTTTGTTCGGAATCGTAAGCCTAATTGTTAACGTTTAAACCGCCAACGCGCGTTTTTGGTAATCCGTCGCATATTTAAACTATATCCTATTGGATATGTACGAAACAAGGGAATTTTTTATTTCTTTAATTAACACTTTTAAAATTGTTGGATTCTAGAACGAGGCCAATCGCGAGAATATTTAATTATCTGTGAATTAGTACCCTGGTTGCAGAGACTCTTTGCGAGGCGAAATTAGATGTCAACTTGGGAAAATATATTGCGTCTGTAATAAAACTGCACTATCCGTAGGATAAATGTGGTGGTAGTTTACGTGCACTATCCAGCGAATCAATCCAAAGTTTCAAGACAAAACAGTTCATATTGCAGATGAAAAGGGTATAGGATTGCGACAGAAACGCAATTTTGGCTAGAATCAGGGCGCTGTATAAATGTTAGACGTTCCGTGTTGGCCTGTGTTCTGATTTGACCGGCATTTTCTCCAGCTTTTTCTTTAATATAGTTTGAAAGTAATTATAGCAAATTTCTCGCTTTTACGTATCAAAACACGCCATGAGCAAGCGAACGAAAAATCGAAAATAAAACTTGATGCTGAACTTTGTTCGCTGGCGTTAATCAGCCAATCATGCCACCTTGGTAAAATGATCTTAAACGAAAAGTACGTGCATGGTCAAGGAACAAAATATTTACAAATCTAGCAACGATTGAAAAAGAACAATTCAATCATAAACAACAGATAATTTTTATAACAAGTAAATTTGAAGATTTATCAATTCAGTATGGAATTCATACGGATAATTCATATGTGAAAAAAACCTAGCAATGCCAAAGGCTGACGTATACAGTGGCGGAAATCTAGGTGGGGCGGGGGGGGGGGCGGCCGCCCCCCCCCCCTCGTGGAAAATGACGAATTTTCGGAAATTTTGACCTATAAAAGGGCTAAAAACAGCCTTTTCGAGTGCAAATAGGGGGGTTTGTTGGAAATTTGAAAGTTTTGTCGGAAATTTAGAAGGCTTTGCCCCCCCCCCCGGAAAAAGTGAATTTACGCCACTGGACGTATAGACGTTGGAAATGTCAGGAAAATTCGGTTTTCTCCAGATAAATTTCCGACGGATTGCTTCGTACAACGCACCTTTCGTACAACCGGCCCCTGATTTGAAAAGCAAAAATTAATCTAGTTCAATAGTGTCCTTGTCATGTCCCGGCTGTATTGTGATCCCCATCCATACCAGGTGATCTTGATACGCGGAAAAGTACTGGCACTAGTTGTCAAATAGAAATCCATTTTATGATTAAAACAACTGAATATCTCCTGTAATATACTTTATTTCGATTCCATATTTTTGTCAGAGCTATAGTTCTCATAACCAAACATAATTACAAAATTTCAACTAGTTTCATAAAGAATAACGAAAGATATAATTGACTGAATACATCAAAATGGATTTCTATTCGGACAACCCTTTCTGAGCGCTGATTGGCTAAAATACGAACACGAGATCACCTGGTAATGTATACGTGTTCAGTCACATTAACCTACAATGTTTCTTCTCGACGACAAGGTTACCATACATGTTCGATGTATTACCACCAAGAAACGTAATCAGGTCACTTGGCAACGGCAGCTTTTCTAACATCGAGAAATGGACAGACTTTAGGATCGTGGATTTACACAACTCTTTTAAACTCTCCATTTTTGGTGGAATCTCAAAATAGAGGTACTTGTATTTCTCTAAATCATAATAATCACGATCATGCTCGACAGACATCATAGCAAACTTCGAACCACAGGATGTGAAACATGGAAATATACTATACATATCACTACACATCAAGCCGTGTGGCATCACACAAAACGGTTCTAGGCTCTCCGCGTCAAGTATTATACATTTGCAGGTTTTTTCGTCTGGGAAATATGCAGGTACACACAATAACCGACCATTAGGGCTAAACTTTAATGTGCTGTCTCTTGCATTTATGATTCTTTTCTCATATCCAACACATGGCCGTAAATCTTCAAGTTTTGCAGCATACTCAGAATGTGTTGTAGCTTCCCATAAACGTATTTCCATATCATCATTCTGAATGGCAACCTGAAAATGACCTTGCAAGACTCCTTGAGGATTTAAAGCAATGCCTGTTGGACGGCATCTAAGAAATCCAATCTCAGAACAATCAATTTCTAACAAACAAGATGTATTAAAGATATCAAAGATATTCACAGTCAGTAAACTTGTACTATATGCTAACACTATTGCATATTTGCTATCATGAGTGAGCGCTCCAATCACTCCTTCAACAAACTCTTCATCATCGTCATACAAAAAGGGATTATCAAACTCATCCACAAACACGTGACGTGGAATGTTTCCAAGAACTCTCAATTTGTTGGTCATGTGATCATAAATGCAAATCTTATGATGTTTCTTCTTGTTGCTATCATGGGCTCGCATACAGATAGATAACAAACCGTCGCCATTCAATGTATAATGATTTTCAGTAGGGCAATAAAAATTTTCATATGACGCTTCAAGTGCATTGTCCTCGAAGTACGCCTCCATTCTTGCTCTGGAACGCTCAATAAACATCTCAACACTCTGCACAGTACGAGAAGGGAAAAGTTCAGGATATTTCAAACCATCTTCAACTGAAGAAAGATGAAATGGTTCAATAACTTGGGTGGTTGAAAAAAGGTTGATAACCTGTGAAAATAATGGAGTTGATGTTATTTTTTAACTTACTGTATATCGACTGCCGTGGACTGTACGGGAATGGCGTCTACTTTGAGGGTGCGTATTTATTCAAGGGCAACATTTATTTCTTCCACTTCTCGTAAAGCGCTCATTGTTTTATTGTTTCAGATTAAGCTGCATCGTACTTGTTTTTGGAAGCAATACCAAAAAAATCAAGCTATTAATTTGTGATTTTTGGTTATATACGTAATTGACGCATTTGATGTGAATTAATAAAACGTTTAATCGAGCAAATACGGCACCTACTTCAGAAATAAACACTATATTCAATTGAACACCAGCGGCAAGCGCTCTCCCCTTGATAAGTAAAATCGTCTGGCGTTATAAACAGAGTAAAAAAAATAAAGTAGGGCGAATTGGGTGGAGCAGTAGTCAAGCTTTAAGGAAATTTCATTTTCACAAGCCAAGTACGGAGCCTTGTTTTTTAAAATATTGTCCATAGTGATAGTCGTCAGATCGTAGTTCAGACAAGAGTAATAAGAGGCAACAAAATAATAGATATTTTATGTAGGAATCAGTGTTTTGATCACCATTTTATTTTGCCTCAAGACAACTCTAACTTTAGACCACGAAAAGCGTGCTGGAATGCTGTAAGCAATACAATTTATTCTCTCCTTTGTGTTGGAGAGTGAAAATGATGTTTTTGATGAACCCGTCTACATTGACGTTGCTGTTGGTTTTACAAATTAAGCTCCCTATTTTACATTCAATAAAGATAGGAGATGGCAATAATTTCTTTTTAAAATTATAAACTATTTTCAATAATTGAGGACTTTGTAAAGTACCATGATTCACTGTTCACTCTGCCTCTGTATTCTGTAATTATAAGGACTTTTACGTGAAATTTCGTTTGCTTATCTAGATTCGTGAAATTTCGTCTGGGTATGATTACATCAATATACACAGTTTCTTGGCCACTTCATATCTCCCGGTTATTACGCTTGATGCAATATTACTACCAAGGAACGTAATTAGATCACTTGGCAACGGCAGCTTCTCTAACATTGAGATATGGACACACTACAGGATCGTGGATTTACACAACTCCTTTAAATTCTTGGTGGAATCGCACCTTTTTAAAATTCCAATAGCCTTCCGCCGAGAACATGACAAACTTTGAACCACATGCACGATGTAAAACATGGAAACATATCATACATATCAAGACACACCATATGGCATCACAAAGAACGGCTATAGGCTCTTCGCATCTAGGAGCTCCGGGGAGAATGGAACCCAAATTCAAATCTACTAGACTTTCTGTCGCATCTTATTCTGTTTCTTCATTTGCTGACTACTGTAATAACCATCAATTCTCAAACAGATGTAATTTTAGCACTATATAATAAAACGCCATTATCATTTCTTCATAGGTTATTAATCTTTCTCACTCCACCGAAGTGATTGGATCATTTCAAATCGGCTCAAGTGCATGGGAAAGGATTGGAACTTTCTTCTCTTTTCCCTCCTCGTTCCGCAAAGAGTGTTGAGATGTTTATTAAGCGTTACAAACCAACAATGGTGCCTTGTTAATTGACCAAGAATATGAAGCCTCACTTTTAAAAACTTCCAATCTCCTGTCGATTGCTACACTAGATCGAGTGGTGATGGCTTGGTATCTGTCTGTATACAATGCTGTGAGCGTGCTAGCAAAATACCCCAACATGAGATTGCTATCTATGATCACATGACCAAGAAATTGAAATTTCTGGGAAAGATACCACGTCACAGGTTTATGTACTGTATGAATTTAATGAAGAAGTACAGTATATTTTTAATTTGGACCAAGCATATTGACAACTTGTGTTCAACAATCAATAGTAGACTTGCTTTATTACGCAGGATTAAACCCTTTTTAACTAAGGACTGTGCTCTTCGTTTCTATAACTCCTGTATTAATTCAAGTCTTATCTACTGCTCTGTAACTTGGGGAAACTGCTCAAAAACACTTTTACTTCGCATTCTTCGACTGCAAAAGCGTGCAGCACGTATTATTCTAGACGCTGACTTTTCTACTCCTTCTGTTCTTCTTTTTTCCCAGATTCGAATAATCCCAATCTTTGATCTTGTTAAATTTAGGAAGCTTCTCTTACTAATTAACATTCTCACAAATCCCAGTGCTCCATCTTCATTTAAGCAAATGTTTAATTTAAACATTTGCTTAAATGAAGATGGAGCACTGGGATTTGTGAGAATGTTAATTAGTAAGAGAAGCTTCCTAAATTTAGTTTAAATTCTTATCTTCTATTCGACAACGGGCTCTGACTAAACAAGACTTGCGTATATGACCTTCAACCCCCCTTCCCGCGTACTGACTCTGGTAAACGAACATTTCTGTACAGTGCTTCCATTCTTTTTAATTGCTTAGATAGTATGTAAGCAACTTGCTGCTTCGCCATCTTGCTCTTCATATAGTAACGCCAAACAAAAAATTCGTAAAATCTTTCTTAACAAGCTTAACCTTACTAACCATATCGAAGATCTATTTTGTATAAATTGTAAATATTTACTAAATTGTAATCATGTATTCATTACTAATTATTTTTTCTCAAATGTAAATAGTCGTAATCTTTAATACTTTTTATGCCTGTAAATATCAAAATAGTGCGAGGGCCGTATGTTAGATAACTTTTACGGTTAATACGTTTTTCCCTCGTGAAATAAAGTTTCTATTCTATTTATTCTACTCTATATCAGATAAGACATGTTGAAGGAGTGATTTGGGCACTGGCTAATAGTAGATATGTGGTGGTGTTTTCTCATAGTAAACTTCTGATGACTATGAATGTATTTGACATCTGGAATATGTGTTGTATTTTCGAAATTGATTGTTCTGAACTAATTGACTTTCTCAGATGCCATCCAACAGGCATTGCTTTAAATCCTCAAGAAGTCCTTCAAGGTCATTTTGAAGTCGACATTGAAAATGAAGCTATGGAAATACGTTTATGGGAAGCTACAACACGTTCTGAGTGTGTTGCAAGACTTGCAAATGTTTCGCCTTGTTGTGGGTATCCATATGGTGCCACAATTGCAAGATCAAGAGTATACAAGTTCACTAATATTTACACCTAAATACCTAATGATCATCTATTGTGCGGAGGAAAATACCGCAATATGCATACTCAAGTAGCATCGTTTCAGATAAGATATGAAACTTGACATTGAGAAAGAAGATAATATGTCCAAAAAGGAACCTTGCAGTAACTTAACTGCCAATTGATGTAGATGAATTACAGTGTACCTCCTGGAACTGTAATGCTTTGTATCTGTCCATATAGGTAGAAACAAAACCGAGAATGATAGATTTTTATACAATATACAGTAATTTCTCCACTGATACACTTCTGTTATTTTGAACTCTGTCAAGTACTTTATTATGTCTGTTTTCCAAGCTGTTGTTATAGATCAGTGCTCTCCAATATCGAGGCTAAACTGGGTTTATTCATCAGCTTGATATATGAAAATATTCGAACAATTGGGTTTGAGCAAATTAGCGGACACTCAATTTTGACAATATGAAACATAACTGAAAAACATTTCTACGGTGGCCGGCAGTGGCAGACACTTTATGAAATATTGGGTGGGTGGGGGGCTTGTGCCGAAGGGAATTCACACGAGAATTCTAATCTGGATCCTGGAAATGGCATTTGCAGCATTCTGAGAACACCTTTTTTAAAAGTAGGTTTTCAAAACACTGTTTTAATGGTGCATTTTGTTATTAAATAAATCATATGCGAAGCATAGAAAACCAACATTTCAGCGAAAATATTTACATGATTATTTACATTTGTGAATGGAATTGCAAGGTGGTTTAATTTAATTAACACGCCAATGTAAAACTTTATTCGCTAAGTGAGTGAAATTTATTCGCTGTGCACGTTTTTGTTTTGTTAACATGCGAATAAGAATGTATAAAATGCATATGTTGTGACATGTACAGTACAGAAACATATATTATATTGTTTGGTATGTTGCTTACTTTTTTAGCTTATTAAAGGTGATCTACAGTCCGTATGTAAACAAAGCCTTTGTTTACATTTTTGTGTCCAAGATATTGAGCTTTATTCGACAACTATTTATATTTTCAAGCTTCTGGAGTATAATAAATGATCAAGAAACAACAATCAGGCTTTTCAAGAACTCAAAACATAGTTAAACTGTTTGCATCATAAAAAGTGGGCTCATTTGTGCACATGCGCAGATCGGACTGTAGATCACCTTTAAAGTTTAATCAAATAGTTATTATTTAATATGACAATTACGTTATATGAGTGTGATTTGTGTTATTTGGTACAAGATTGTGTAAAAATTATTGGGGGGGGGGGCGGGCGGGTGGGCGGGCCCCTCCTAGTGTCCGCCACTGGTGCCCGTTCCCATGTAGCAATTTGCAAGCGAAGCGGGCAAGTTTGGACCATGCAGGGCTAACTGCAAATTTTTTTTGGCTATCTGCAAAAAAAAACTAAAAACACAGGCATGTCAAGGGGAGAGTCCTGCACATTAATGGGACAACCACACTGGCATATGATTATGACATGCAACAACTGATAATCCATTTCAGAGTCTTTGCTTGTAGAGCTGGACATTTGTAATTTTACTTGGTTCCAGATGATGTGCTGCATGCCTGTGAGGCCACGCAGGATCATTGTTTTCCCCAGCATTTATTTAATAGCTTGGTATGCAAAATCACTCTTGAGGGATTCTGCAAAATCACTTTTGAGGGATGTATTATTTCAGTTCATTGTCATTCAAATTAGCATGCACAATGTTTTGTACCCGAATACCCCATTAAGAAACCATCTCTAAAAAGTTAGCAATTTGCATGTACCAAGTTTAATTGCATAGTAGATCCCAAATTAAGACTCAATCCAAAAAAGTGGGGTCACATATCGTAATTACATATTACCAAGTCGGTCATGAATGGGAGGTGTTACACCTCCACACCCCCCTCAAGCTATGCCCCTGGTTATGCCAACTGTCACAGATTATCACAGGGTTATGGGGGAGGCCTGGGGGATTAAAATTCATAAAAAAAGCAGCTTCATCACAATGCAAAATTTGTGTCACAAACTGTATTACCATAATTCTAGAAAATATGGTTTGTTATTTTGATCAGTTAATTCCATCCAATATAAAATCTGAAACTTCTTTCAAATCTAAACATAGTATAAATACACCCCCCATATATCAATCAGTCAATGAATGTTAACAACAGTAGTCACTGCATGCAGTGGTGTAACGCTCATTGGGTATGGTTAGTTAAAAAACTAAGGGCCCCGACAGTTGGGGGCCCACGTCAGCCACAGCCTATTAACCAGAAAATTAGAAAACTTAAAAAATGCAGGTTAAGAATCAATGGGAAAATGCAAATTTAATAATGCTAAATAATAAAGCCTTCATCGACAACGGTAGCTGATTTTTTTATTCCATCTCAAATAAAACAAAAGTTATTCTTATTAGTTGTTACATGTGTTGGAGACTGTTACACTGTATTGTTATTGTTATAGACACATTTTCCAGAACATTCTATAAATATTCAATATAAATATATCTCAATCAAACAATGACAACAGTCAACAGGGGTCCCCACACCAAATATGCATAAGGGCCTTCTCTTCCTCTGTTACACCACTAATTGCATGATTGATCACCATAGACACCATACATCCATACCCAATCAAATTATCAATTACAGTGCGTCTACAGTAAGTGGGGGCACTTTGAGAACACTAACAAATTACACTGCAGAACAAAAATAGAAATCTAATCAAACTACAGCTCGTCCAATCAAAAGAAAGCATGGAGTTCGCTTCAGGTAGCCAGTGAGGCTGCTCCATTTACTGTTTGGAGTACTCCGGATTTTCGGAACACTAATTGAATCGAACCGAAAACGGTCACATAAAAACAGTCATGTGAACATTATTGGTTCGATTTAATCAGTGTTCCGAAAATCCAGAGTACTCCGAACAGTAAATGGAGCAGCCTCAGTAACTACAGTGTTTACTTTTCAAGTCTATTTTTACCATTTCACATTCGTTTATTTGTTTATTTTTACCATTTCACATTCGTTTATTTGTTAAAATTGTTTTTGGCCTAATGCTGATTGGCTAATGCGCCGTTTGTTGATTTTTTCTATTTTTATTCCGCAATGTGATTGGTTAGTGTTCTCTATTAAAGTGGCCCTAATTTATACTGTAGACGCACTAAAATAATTGGCTGTATAAATGTTGATAAAGATATTTACAGACTGGTCACTGGTGATTGCAGTCATTGAACTACGGTATACCTTCATTTCTCCATCTGTTCTAGACATGGTTGTTTATCTTGCTACACAATTCTTCTGAAATCAACCAAAAGATCAGTCGTGGTTCGTAGGAATAAAATTTTCAGAGGAATCTTCGAATCAGTGTTTCCACTCTCAAAAACTAATTTCCTTCGTATCTAAATTTCCTGGCTGCGCCGGAGCAAAATAGACTATTAGTCCAGTCAATCTGTGACCAGAGGTGAAAGAAATTGCAATATAATTTTTTTCAGTGGTTAAATGTGAGGGAAGGTGTTCTGATTAACATACTAAAAATAAAAAGAAATCCCTTTGGTGGAACATGGTGAAAATCGAGTTTTTCTTACTTCTACCTATAGAAAACCATTGTGGCAGAATGTTCAAATTTTGAAATCATTTTTAGGCAAATGTAACCTACACTATTGGAAAGCTTAGAAAAAACTAAAATATAGATCATTAAACGGTTATATTCAATTTACTGGTCAGTTTGTCGTTTAATATTCTAGCTCAAAATTGGAAAAATAGTTAATGATCTATATTTTAGTTTTTTCTAAGCTTTCCAATAATGTAGGTTACATTTGCCTAAAAATGATTAAAAAATTTCAACATTCTGTCCACAATGGTTTTCTACAGGTAGAAATAAGAAAAAAACTATTTTTACCATGTTCCACCGAAGGGATTTTTTGGGATTTTTAGTATGTTAATCAGAACAACTTTTCTCACACTTTACCACTGAAAACAAATCTATTGCGATTACTTTGATCAGGACCATGTGGTAAGGACGCATGCCAGGGAGACAAACTGCGACACGCAAGGAGATTTCCTTTTAATTTAATTCTAAAAATCACAAATTTACAAAGATATAACATGCACATTCCCAGGGGCGCCGGAACTGGGGGGGGGGGCAGGGGGGGCTGCCCCCCTTGCCTTTTGCTAGGGGGGCAGGGGAAGGCAGAAGTGCCCTTTTAGTTGTAAAATAATACGTGATAAATAACATTTCCAACGATGCTTTTTGTAGGAAAATCACGAGATTCAGGTAATTTATAGTTTATATTTATAAAAATTTTGGGAAATTTTTGGAATTTAGAAAAATATTTTGAAGAAATGGCGAAAATTTAAGATATCCGGAAAAACTTTTGGCTTCACGGAAAATTTTTGTATGTCCGGAAAAAATTTTTGACCCCTAAAATGGTACACTGACCGAAATTTTTTTGGCGATCGGGGGGGGGGAGGTCGCCAAAAAATGTTTCAGTAAAGGTGCCCTTGGTGTGCGTCCGCCCCCCTTTGCCCTATTATCGTTCCGGCGTCCCTGCACATTCCGATCATATTTTTACAATAACAAAGATAATATAATAATAAAATGTTCTCTAAAATCGACTATAAAGATAGCTAATAAAACAAATAACACTAAAACTGTTCATGGAACTATAAAACTATAAAATAGTACCTAAAGGGTGGATCTCCTCACGCTCGAACTCTCTATAAAATCGTTTTACTTGCTCTGTTAAAGCGTGACTCATTTTAGCTTTCCTATATCTTGACTTAAAAATGTCTCGTCTTAAATTACATATCGTGCGTCGATGACATAATCTAGAGGTTGCTAATAATTAACTTAACTTAACGGAACTTTAATTAAACTATAATACTATCAGAAGTAATAAAAATGTCAACTGTTCAAAACACCATGTACTTATAGTGATTTGACTGGACTAGAGATAGATAGATAGATAGTTTTATTAAATGATAGTTACATTGCAGGTTCTACTGAATTGCGTAACTTTACAATTATATAAAAGTCGTTCAATATAGATATAATAATACATAAGAATACTAAAATTTATCTTAATTTACGATTATGTACAGTTAAACTACTAACTTTATACAAGTATTGAAATCACCATTTCACTATATGTCATCATAAAGCTTACTACTATGCATTATGAATGACTGAGCATAGCGTTTGGTCTTTGCAGTTGGAATATTAAAAGTTCTACGTTTCCTAAAATAATATTTGGCATTGTTATTTCTCTGCGGTAGTAGAGCATGCAGTTTGTTTTTAGAGTCACTTACAACTGACCTAAAGAGTGATTTAGATAAAGATTCGTGGTGATCATGTATAGATGCTAGGCCAGCGAGCGATAGGGCATCTTCGTAACGCCTTCCTGAGTTCCTGGGTAAATGCAGGCTAGTGCTCTTTTCTGGATCCTCTCCAGATCTTCTTGGAGATATTTTGGAAGTGAGTAGTGGAATACAGGGCATGCGTAATCGATTGCAGAACGGATACATGTACAGTAATAGGCGACTATTTCTCTTGCTGGGACTTTCGCTCTCTTAAGCTGTACAAGAAAATACTGCTTGCGAGATGCTTTCTTTACTATTTCCTCGATATGATCATTCCACGTAAGGGTGCTGTTAATCGTTACGCCGAGTAGCTTAACCTTGCTCACTGGGATAATGGTGGACCCCTCAACATTGACTGGAGATGGCAAATTCCGAGACCGACTGAAGGTAATAGGTAGCTCTTTACATTTCCTGCAGTTAAGTTGAAGCATGTTCCTTTTTGACCATTCAGATACCTGATCGACAGCCGATTGTGCGTCACTTAAGTCTTTATTTTTGGCTATTACTTCAGATACAGTCGTGTCGTCAACGTATTTCCACATATCAAAGGGGTCTCCAGAAATTGAAAGATCGTTAATCATTATCAGAAACAGCCAGGGGCCCAACTTCGTACCTTGAGGAACTCCTGCAGGTACGGCTCCCCACTCTGAGAAACAGTCCCGTTCCAGTTTAACCCTCTGAGATCGACCCGATAGAAAACTCATGATCCAATTGATGACGCTGTTGGGAATGTCCAATTGACGAAGTTTCTCAATAAGGGTAGAGTGGTCTATCAAATCGAAAGCTTTCCGATAATCGAATAACAAAACTCTAATTGTTGAGCCAGTGCCGTCAGACTCTTTTAGCCACTTGTGGACCATGCTAATTAAGGCCATAACCGTTGAAGAACCTGGGATTGTTCCAAATTGATTGGGATCGATTATTTTGGTCACAGCAGGTTTAATGTAATCAGCTACAATGAATTCCTCGGCCACTTTTGATAGAGAACAGGTTAAGGAAATTGGTCTAAGTTCCGATTGGGGGTTCGTGACACGTTTGACTTTGGGAAGCGGGCATACGTCAGCCAATTTCCAAACCCTTGGAAGACTTTGGTCCTTAA